>JAWWNH010000105.1:9507500-9517500 GCA_034641385.1 Darevskia mixta
ATAGGAATAAAACATGTTGGAAATAACGCACAAATATATATATATTGATTTATATATTCACAGATCTACTGTTTTAGATTAGAAATTTAATTTTAGGCTGTCATTTTATACTGGGTCCGTATTTTGCTGCCAGTGTTACAGGATGCTACCTTTCCCCCTTGGAAAAGAGGCTCAGTAGAAGGTAGTGAAGAATGGCAGGATGCATTTTGTCAATCTAATCTAGATCAGATTGCAATGTAGAATTTGTCATTCCTTTGAGTGCCTAACCACACTGGCTTTTATCTAGAGATAGTTATTAGCAGCAAAAGGTTGCATGTGATTAGTAACACAAATTATAACAACTGCATCCAGCAGTCCTAGATGGCAGATGGTTGAGGTTTGCCTGCATGCATTCCCATCTACATTGTAAGACAGATGGCAAGACACACTGCCATCTACACTGTGCATTGCTGGTGGAGATCACAATGGCTAAATTGCATCTGGATCTCATTCCCCATCATTTGAGTGCTGTGTGTATAGTTGCTGACCCAGCACCCTAGCTGCTTGATGTAGGCATCTTACTAGGACCAGTTTGCATGTTCGGATTCTGGTCTCGCAAGGTCATCCATGTCCCTGCATGTCTGGAGTTAACTAACCAAATCAGGTAGCTCTGCTTGAGTATATAGGTAAAAGCTTTGCCATTTAAAAATGACGATTCTCTTGATTTTAACTTAAATATAGTTGTTATCTCCTCCAATCCCACCATCAAAAGTACTTTAAGCATTTCAGTTACAATGGGCCTAATTATTTTAGGGACACCAACCAAACAGTGTATTCAGTTATTCCCATTCTTATGCCTGTCTTTCAAATGTTTCATACTTTACATTTAAATGAGGGGGACAGAATGAAACTTGTTTGTATTATTTTTCTTATAGCACACAGAGCAATGGCCTTATAGTTGCCATTTTGATTTATTATACAGTCATACATATTTAAGACTTTGACTGTACTAGTCTAGATTTTCAAGTATATTGTGCCTGCTAGAAATTATGAATCAAGCCAAAGAGAGCACTTTAAAAAAAAGACATTATGATGATATTTTCCCCCAAATCTAAGTTCTTGTCAGGATTAAAAATGGAGAATGATGGGTATGTCTTAGTTTTTTAAGTGTACCCAGGAAAAAGAGTGTTATAGCATACAGGGTTATTGGAGGGGTGGTTCCACATATGCTCACAGTCCTTTAGATTCTGTGAGTGTGTTTAATTATGGGTGGAGTGATCTGAAATTATTAATTATTGGCAAAATGATGTTTTATCTAGAAGTTGCAATTGAGAGGTGATCTATAGAGGTATGCTATTTATTTTAGATTTATAAAACACAGAAATGATGTGCAACACATATTTTCTGCACATTTGAAGGTTTGGACATGCCTACGGGCACATATTGTATCACAAACTACTTTTTAAGTTTCAAAAGCAGTTTGTTATGCAGTACAACAACAGACTGCTGTTTGAGAGAACCTCAGGGCACATGGCTCTAATTTCCAGGTCCTTTGGATTACATTTTGAATTTTTATCCTATACTTGCTCATTCCAGTTATTTAAAAAAGTTGCATTTTCACATTATATCTGCTGGAGATAGGGAGGTGAAACCTTAACACTTCAAATATGTTGTGGAAGTCAACATTTATTTATGAATTCTTTAAGTACACTCATGTGGCATCATGTTAAGCTTCATTCTGCCTTATCATTTCTAGGCTACTGTTTGCAAACCATTTATTACAATGGACAGAACTGACTTGGGTTTTACATTTTAGGAGGTTTGTAGGTTACAAGCTTTAAGGAACAGAAAGTATTAACCTATTTTAAAATAATGAAGTACATATCAGATAGTACCTCACAGCTGCCAGATCATTCCTACTTAGCTAGACTCTCATTCTTGTCAACTGATTTTTAAGGGCTGTTAACAGCGAATACAAAAACTCCAAGGCTTTTTTCCATCTAGGAAGTTGATCATATGCAATAAAGCCTTCTGTCTCAAAAATGAGGCCCCCTAGTGGTGATTCAGAACTTTCACTTGCTATAGTCATTCATGTTTCTGAAGTTCAAAACAGCACCTGGCCCTCACAGGGTTCAGAGACCAGGAAAGCAATAAAGCAGTGTTGGAATCACACAAGAAAATATTTCACACTGTTCCATTCTATGCCAATATGACTCATTTTTTTTTTTAAAAAAACACCAAAACAAACAAGTCTGGAATTTTGTGCAACCCTATCATAAAAGTAGGGAGGTCTAATTGAGCTGTGTCTTTTATCCTGCTATTTGTACAAATAAAAGACCACATCTTGATGCAAAATAAACACAAAAGCACTGTTGTGACTATAACAGGGAGTCATATACTAATTTATATAATAAGTGGTTGTGCACGCTTTATTCAAGATTATGGCTGCAAGAAATGGCATGAATTGCTGGGTGTGTTTAATGCTGGATTATAGCAATTTGAAACATGTCAAACACATGGCTAATGCCTCATGCTTCACTCATTCTTGCGTAAACCTGCATAGCCACCATCCATTATGCCCTTGGTAACAACACAATTCTGCAAGTAAATATTGTTACACTAAGTAACCTTTCAATTCAAGTTGTTTAGGAAGAGAAAATGCAATCTTGTGCAGTCAGTTTCAGTGTCACTTTAATGTTTCAAAAGGGAAGTGGTGTAGAGAATAAGTATCTGTACAGTGACTTGCTGATTTAAAGAAACCTAGAGAAAACTTAAGATTAGTGGCAAGGGAGAGCATGTAGCAGGAAGGAAAAGTGTATTCACCTAATTATATAGTGTGAGGATTCCACTTGAATTGCGTGATTGTTTGTTAAATGCTGAGGTGGTAGCCTGTACTTCTCCGTTAACAGGAAGTACCTTTTGTGTGAAATATAGTTGAGGTATCTGAAGGCGGCTGTCTTAATTGTCATGCAATTTGGGATCCATGCACAAATTAACTTCAGGACCATGCACTGAACTTGGATAGTGTGTGAAAAGGCATGGTTTATCATAGTATTTTTTTGGTTGGGGGGGGGAATTTTTAAATCAATTTGGAGTGAAAGTCATAAAATTGGAACAAGTACTTGGGTTTAGTCTGTTTATGAATTTGAGCTTAAGAAGAGCTTGCAGGATACCAACAGCCTTAAATATATATATTTTCAGGATGCAATATTTTAAGGGATTGACAGAGTCATGCTAACCACACAACAAGATTTTACCCGCAAAGTCCCTCTTCTGCTTGGAGCCCCCCACTGGCAAAATTACAAAGTAATGGTGTGTATCTCTAACCAGTACAACCTCCAATTTGAGAGACTACTTATTTTAACCTATTTTATTATGGTAATGTGAGCTGTATTTCATGTTAGAATGCTAGGCATGTGTGGCTTACTTTGGAAAATATTTTCACTTTTTTCTCTCCTCCTTTACCATCACCAGCTTCCAAATTAATATTATGCTCTCTCCTTGTCCCTTTTCTGTGCACATTAAAGGTAGCTCAGACCTTGTATTCTGTTGCCAAAGTACCATTTATTGGTCATGTTTTGCTCAACTTGATTGCACAGGCTCACAGATCAGCATAAGCTTAAAACTCCAAACTACACATTAGGACTTTCCGAGGATACCAAAATTCATGATACATTACACACCTTTCAGTTAGCGTGAGCTGGAGGATGTTTAACCCTTTTCTTTCTTACTATCCTCAAAGAATCGCAGATATGTAAAGATAATCATTTTGATTTTGAAGCTAGAGATTTCCAAAAATGTATGAACTATTTTGATTGGCTGACTAATCTACATGCGCACTGGGTTTATCTTTTTAATGCATGTAATTGACTACAGCACAAATATAGTCAAATATTTACTTTGTTGGTTTTTTAAAAATCTGTCTGAAGACATTCCTCCACCTCAAATAATTTAGGAGACACTGTGGAAAAGATGAGATGTATGCTTTAAATGCATTTTAGTAACAAACGACACAATCCTATACTCTTCTATATAGAAGTAAGTCCCATTTGGTTCGGTGGGACATACTCCTGTGTAAGTGGATGTAGGATTGCAGTCTAAATATATTGTTTTTAACATGTCTGTGGAATTGCAGGAGATATTATTTAGAATGCTCATATACCTAGTAAATGCTATCAGACCCCTTTTTCTGAATATTTTAAACACTGTGCATGTAAAATTTATGCCTAATTTGAATACTTATTAGCTTCTTATTCTCAGGAAAAAAAGAATATTAGCTTAGTTTTCTTCTTGGAAAATTCATCTTCACGTATATCACATTTTTCATTTCTATTCTTATTCTTAGTTAATGTTCTGTAGACTGTTTAACAAGGGCTATTTGTTCTTAAACACATCTGGTTCTACAGTGGTTAACTGTGATTGTAACAGCTGCCCTTTATTTTACGTGAACTGTAATCTTGTTTGTTGTGTTTGTGTCCTTCCTTCATGACCAGAACTAGACTTTTGCCGTGTAAAGTTTTTTTAAAAAAACAATGTTTATTCTATTTACCCTTTAAACCTTTCTTTATGAAAACTTATATTGCTGTTTAGCTGACATTCTTAACAGTGGCTTCAGCTGTAGTGGTATGCTTGGTGTTTTTCTCTGATAGGAAGAAATTTTTGTGCACAGGCTGAACTGAGTTGAACAATATGTTGGGTAAAGTAGCATCTGTGTTCTTTAACCAAGGTTGCTTAAACAGATTATTTGCCTACCAGGAGAGGTGCCTTTTAAGATCGCATTTCAGAAAGTTTGCTCTTTTCTTTTTCTGGAAATCTTTCTGTGTAATGCATGCATTATTACAGGAAAATGAACCGAAGAGCACCTTCAGCACAGTGTAGAACGTTAGTAGCTTTGAGAACAAAAATTGATGTTTCCATTTTACAGATGCAAAATGCACTTGAGATTCTAGTTTGTAAGGTTATGTTGATTCTTTATTTACTGCATGGATTTCAACTGATCTTGGCAGGACATCTCATTGCTATCCTGAAAGTACAGTATATTTATGCAGTGAAAATGATAAAACATTTATTACTGTAGAGAAGGTAATATGCATAATTTATGCTGTTTTTAGCACAATCATTAGTGATATTCTTGATAGATTTTATTTCCAGCTTTCATATCTAATACATGCTTGGAAAATTAATTTTATATCTTTCATTTATTTGCCTATGTTAAAATTGAGTTTTAAGTCATCTTCAAGTGAACAGTTTGATTGCTGCTCATGCATAAGCTTAATTACTTCCCAGGAAGGACAGTATTAAATGTTTTAAATGTCAGAAAAATAAATGAATATCAGCCGTTTGATTAAAAAAATAGGCAATATCTGACGTGTTTGCAGCAGGAGCTTTTTCTTAAAATGCCTCCAAGGCAAAATTTTATTTAGTCACAAAAAGGAGAAGCCCATTATACTATTTATCATTGGTTGATACCATATGATTTGTAACACCCTTACAAAATTTTAATTTTGTATGATTAGCTGTGCATCATTAAACAACAGCCTTGCATAAGAAATGCTGTAAAATTCTGACAGAATCAAGATAGTGAATATTTTAAATAAGGCTGTATACTCATCCATGGTTGTCAAAGCTAGATAATAGGAAATACAGAGCAGTGTGTGAAATTGTGCCTTCATTTAAACTGGTTTGATAGGTAACTTTAAAATGCAGCTATTCGTGAATGTTATTTGACCAATCTGCAAGTATATAAGGTGTTGTTTTCCCTGTTAAATTTAACTACACAAAGTGTTCTTATAGGAAATGTAATTTTAGCAATTAGTGTGTCTACGAAAGCAAGGTTTGCATTGCATTGCATTGCTTGCTTCTTAAATGACTCTGCAAGGATTTTTCCCTCTCTCCCCTTCTTCTAAAGATGCTGTCTCTGTAATTGGCAGAGAGGGACATCTTGATAATGGAAGTGTGAAGGTGTAACGTGTGTGTTAATTGATACTTCTTAATCACTTTTAGGTATTAAGTCATGATGCAGGAATCTGCGACAGAGACAATAAGCAACAGTTCAATGAATCAAAATGGAATGAGCACTCTAAGCAGCCAATTAGATGCTGGCAGCAGAGATGGAAGATCAAGTGGTGACACGAGCACTGAAGTAAGCACAGTAGAACTGCTGCATCTGCAACAACAGCAGGTAAGTTTTTTTGTTTTGTTTTTGCTTTGTGTTTGTTTTCTTACAAATTAGATTTCCTTTAGTGACCTTTACTCTGATGTGGATTTTGTGCACTTTTAAGATATTGCAGAAAGTGGAGAGTTTCAGAGCATTATTTGTTGTTTGTTTGTTTTTTATCTCTCTTGCATGTTCACCTTCAAATATCAGACCTGTGTTTCTTATTAATAAAGCTATGCCTGCACTGGGATATATTGTACACCTTCTGTTAAGGGTGTGTGGTGTATTTATAAAAGTTGCCCTTATATCTTTTCCAAGAAAAATTGTTTTTTTCTTCCCTAAAAGAAAAAGCACCTCCAGTTTCCCTGAGTGATACAGGGAAGGAAAATGTGATACTTAGCTTTCCACCAGAGGGCCACATTACTTGATACTTTGCATCCTACTAGAATGAAATTGTTCCAAAACTCAGTTAAGGTGAAAGGACCACAGTGACTTTCTGCAACATTCATGCTTTGCTGGTGCTGTGATAGTTGTAAATAAAATAAAATGGATTAATTTTTCAAATAGAAAAATCAGTGGTGTGACTGAATGGACCTGTTCACAGAGACTGAAAGAAAAAAGTACAATATAGGGGACCACATTTCCATTTGATACTTTAAACTAAATAACAGTTACTCTTCAGTATTTCATCTATTTTCATTATTTATCAATCAACCTTTGCAGCCAACTTTAGTAGAAAAAAGTAGAGAGTAATTCTTTTGTTGTTGTTTTAATGATGCTACTACTATTAATATTATTATTAATATAATAATAATGATATTTTTTAAAAATGGCATTAGGGCACTTTCCCCCCTCAATTATGGGACCAAATCCTACTGGGTGCTGAGTGTCTTGTCTGAACTGCTGAGATGCTTGTGTTTCCTATTGTTTCCATTAGCTAAAGCAATAAGTTGTTCATGGCGCAGTACTGAGTACTTAATTTGTAAATAGGTATAATTTTATTATCAGCATCTGGATTTAATCAGAAGAGAAAATAGCCTTGCTGAAACTAAAGCTGTTAAAAATAGTTTTATTGAATTTTGCAAAATAAAACTGTAGTTGCATTGCTTTTATTTGGGCCTGTTGCCGCAAATGAGTGTGGTAGTTATTTGTTTTCTGGTTTTTAAGTTGTGCTTAATACTAAATAGCTTATGTGACTATTATTTGTTATTGATATAACAATTAAAATAGTTTCAATTTGAAACCTGAAAAGTATCTGGGGATTTTTCAGTTCTGCATTGTTTCACATTCTAGTATAGACACTTCAACAGCTGGCTCCCTCACTGTATTGTTTAACCATAAGGGGGGAAAGATACTTAATCTTCATTCTTATAGATCTTTCTTAAATTCTTAACATTCATGCTATTCTACTGTAAAACTATTTTTTCAGCCATCCTTCCCTATTGTTGCATCATTTAAACATGCACCTAGTTGCTTAATATTCATTTAATATGTTAAAAAAGTTACCACCACAGTATATTACAGCAGAAAACACAGAATGAGAATAATATGCTACTTACTCATTTCTCAAAGCAGGAGCCCTAGTCATTTCTAACCAATTTGTCCACAGAGTCACAGCTTCCAGTAGATAGCATTTGCAAAGACCACAGAGAATAACAATTGGAGATGAAAATATCCAGTTGAGTACTAATATCCGACAGGTTCTGAGGGGGACAGGCTTAGGGGCAATATTTCCCCCCTTCAAAACTGTGATTAGATCTTAAATAAGCAGACAGGCAAAGTAAAGCCCTGTGTCCACTTAATAGGACTCAGGAGGCATTTTATGGTAGGTTTAAATGCAGACTGAATCTGGAATATAAATCATCCCCCAAAACATGGTGTTATGGAACATAAGCACTAGTAAACATGAAATCTGTATCCTTCATGTGATTTTGAATGTGTTTTGGACTACAACTTACTCTTTTCATGCTTTCCGAAAAGCGAAGAGAAGAATAACGTGAGCAGTTTCATTGGTGCCACTTGAGGTATTGTCTAATTTGGAGAGAGAGAAAAAATAGGTCAGAAATTGACATTTGAATCAACAAGAAATATACAAACTTATCTGTCTTTGTTTCTTTCTGTGCTTATGCAAAGTAAAGTGTTATTACATGTTGTATTGTAATTCTACTTTCTGTTCAACTTTTTACTATGAGATTGAAATACTTCACTGTTCTGTGCAAGGGGCAGGTAAACTGCAGACCTTTTAAAATGCATGTTTTCCTGCGCCACATCAGTATAGTTAAGTGATCAGTTAAGGCTTGTGAATCGTGTGCATGAAGTTCAGTTTAAAGTGCTTCATAAGCTAGAGCCAGTCATTTGGAAACTGAGACATTATAATCAGTAAAATGATCAGAAACTGTTAGATTAAAGAAGCTAATATTGTAGGATCCCCCCCCCCCATTTATTTATTCTAATGGAGTATTTGTGCTTTTGGTGTGAATTTATAACATCACTAGGAGCCTTGTCTAAAAGTTTGGCTTAAATTTTGCAGTGGTAATTTCTCAGTGATGTATTAAGAAGCAATGGCAGCATCCTATTTTTTTTGTAATATATAGCAATGATAAATAGTTTGAGTTCAGTCACAAGATATCAGGAGATCTTTAACTGAGGTATGACTAGAGTATAAGTAACTTTTTATCCTAGTGTAGATATTTGTTACCTTCCAGCTGAGCTATTTTCTTTCAGTTTTAATTATCCATCAGTACAATCAGTACAATAAGTCAGACAGTTGAAAGCAATGTTTTTAGTTTTTAAAGCACTTTATGTCTAATCTGTTAAATCCATTTTCTGATCTATTAAGCAGTGTGTATAATGCCTATAAATAAAATATTTTTGATTAAATACATGGACAAATGGGACTGCATTAGATGTAGAATCTTATTTTGAGATTAGATTTGCAGAATTAATTTTGTGTCAGTAAGGTCAAAACAGTTGCAAAAAACTTGATTGCTTCACAGGGTAGATTTGAGCTTGCATTTGGAGTATTCATTAACTCTACTCCCCTAATACCATCTTTTTACATTTTTGTTAGGAATTTTCTGCTACTATTGTGTGTTAGGTAATTGTGCTTAAAGGCAAATCATACTATTTATCTACTATCAGTGTTTAAACTGTAAACCAAATAAACAGCAAAATTGATAGAAAACAGGAATATACAAAAATTGACCACAATATACAAATAATATACATGCAGCCAGAGGGTTTAAATAACACAATGTATGTATACTGTATATTGCAAACAATTGTTTAAAATGTTTCATAGCAATCATGTCAAGTGTGTAAGAGCATACAATCTAGGATAAAAAACATAATAACAAAAAATTAAATTGATGCTACTGATTATTTAAATTGCTTAGAAGCCCACAGGTAGTAACAAAATATAGTAAGATGTAATGTTAACTACTAATAAAGCAACCCATTTCTTAGAGGATTTCAGTAGAAATTATCATAGAAAATGGAAATGCCCTCTAAAAGTCTGCAATCCTACAGATACTTAGATAGTAACCCCCATTGGGTTTGGTGGGAGTTAGTTCCAAATAGACATACGTGGGCTTGTATTTTTAGTTTTTCAAAATAGCTTCTAATTGTAGCATATCCAAAGTTTGTTTGTTTGTTTTTACTGTTGCAAACATTTTCCTCATTACTCTCATATTCCCCAGCCCCTAAATATTTCCTCAATGTGCTCTAATCAACTGAATTGCAGGGATGCTGAAAAGGAGTTGTAGGTTGTGGTTTATGGGTTACAAAGAAAGAAGGGGGGGGATATCCAGAGTCATACATAGAGGCAAATCATGCCAAGTAGCATAGAGCTGGGGATGAAAAGAT
>JAWWNH010000105.1:9522500-9547500 GCA_034641385.1 Darevskia mixta
ACAGAGTATCCTGAAAGAAGGTGTAGCTGTCCAGTTGGTAGGAACAGGTCCCATGCTATATCTTAGGTTGAAGACTGAATTGTGGGGTTGCTCCAACTGCTAGTTCAGTCTTTACGCACCTAGTAGCGGGTAGCTGGTAGCAGAGGGAGATGGGACGTGAAGATGAGTAGAAATAGGAGGAAGGGCTAATAATTCTCTTCATTTTTATTTTTCCATGACTGTTCCAGTGTAGTAGTTCTTGTGGAATATTTATTTTATTAAATTCAGGATAGATAAGTTTCCCCACAGGTTTTTTTTTTAATTGCTTGTTCTCTTTTCAGCGTTCCCATTATTTCAAGGTTGTCATCCCTTCAACTGTTTTATTTCGAAACTACTAGTTTGTTGTTTTATTTTATTATATTGCATCGTAAATATTTAAGAATTGATGTAAACAAGCAAAACTTGTAGTAGTAGATCTGATTAATTATAGTGTTTGGTTCACTGTTATTTAAGAAGAAATTTGAATTAAGGCACTGTTGAGAAAGTAACACTTAGTCTGGTTAAAATGTCAGGGAAGTGTAGAAATTGTATGAAAGGATAGTATGATAATGTGTTAAAAATCAACAATGTTGAACAAAATTCCAGACTGTTCTGTCTGGAGTGGAGATGTCATGCTGCTATCATAGATATGGGTTGGGTAGGCTCAGGGCTGGCCCATCCATGAGGCAACTTGAGGTAACCGTGCCAGGTGGAAGAATCCACAGGGGCAGCAGAGCCTGATCTAGATCTTTATTCCCCCCTTGTTCCTGATCTAGATCTTTACTCACCCCTTCTTCCCTGGAGGGTAAAGGGGAGTCATTTTGTGGTTCGCCTCAGGAGCTAGAATGTCTTGGTAGGCTGTTCAGAAGGCCATAATTTGAGGGAGCCATAGAAAAGTTTTCAGATTTGTCTGGTATGTTGTTGTGCCAAAGCTGCAATATTTCCCCCCTAGAATCGCAGTGTTTGTGACCATTGAGGAAAACCTTAGTTGAAGCTGCAAAATCCTTCATCACAACTGCACCCCTGATTCAGCTTGCTTTTCAAGTACTGTTTTTTGGATTCCTCCCCCCTTCCCCATTGGGATTGGGAAGGATTATATGTTTGGATCAGTTAAAGGTAGATAGCCGTGTTGGTCTGTCATAGTCAAAACAAAACAAAACAAAACAAAACAAAAACAAAAAAAATTCCTTCCAGTAGCACCTTAGAGACCAACTAAGTTTGTTCTTGGTATGAGCTTTCGTGTGCATGCACACTTCTTCAGATACACTGAAACAGAAGTCACCAGACCCTGATATATAGTGAGAGGGTGGGGAGGGGTATTACTCAGAGGGGTGGTGGAAATGGGTGAAAGGTTGATAGGTGTGGTAAACCTGTTGACGACTGTTAACGGCTGCAATTAGTCTTACAGGAAAAAGCAAGGGGTGAGAAGGTTAAAAAAGCTTTGTCATGTATAATGAGATAAGAATCCAATGTCTTTGTTCAGACCAGGTCTCTCCATGGTTTTAAGCTTGGTAATGAGTTGCAATTCAGCAACTTCTCTTTCCCTTCAGCTCTCTATATTGGACAAACAGGCCAAACCCTACGCCAAAGGATAAATGGACATAAATCTGACATCAGGAATCACAAGACAGAGAAACCAGTAGGAGAGCACTTCAATCTCCCAGGACACTCTATACAAGATCTCAAAGTAGCTGTCTTATTGCAAAGGAATTTCAGAAATAGACTGGAAAGAGAAGTTGCTGAATTGCAACTCATTACCAAGCTTAAAACCATGGAGAGACCTGGTCTGAACAAAGACATTGGATTCTTATCTCATTATACATGACAAAGCTTTTTTAACCTTCTCACCCCTTGCTTTTTCCTGTAAGACTAATTGCAGCCGTTAACAGTCGTCAACAGGTTTACCACACCTATCAACCTTTCACCCATTTCCACCACCCCTCTGAGTAATACCCCTCCCCACCCTCTCACTATATATCAGGGTCTGGTGACTTCTGTTTCAGTGTATCTGAAGAAGTGTGCATGCACACGAAAGCTCATACCAAGAACAAACTTAGTTGGTCTCTAAGGTGCTACTGGAAGGAATTTTTTTTATTTTGTTTTATATGTTTGGATGGTTGTCATAAATGCAGTAAAAAGGTTTATCAAGCACTTTGCCAACGAATCATTGACTGTTGCAGCAAATATGGAAAGAGAAAAGTAAGCAAAACAGAAGAGGAGGCTGAGACAGCAGTTAGTTTATGAAGATGCTACATTATGAGAAAAATATCAAAGAAAAAGGCTAAAGGCGTAAGGAAAGCATAGTGTTGATGAGAAGCAGGAGTGGCCTGAGGTTGAAGGCAGCATCAATCTTTGGAGTACACAATTGACATGTCCTAGAAGCTGGAGGGGATGAGAAGACCCATTAAGGTCTGGGTCCATTCCAGTCTTGTGGGATAGGACTAAGGTTGTAGCCAGGCAGCACATTACATGAAGAGGCATTTCCTTACCTGATAATTTTCACATTCTGTGTGATCTTTCACATGGCGTAAAAGTCTCTTCTGGAAATTTAGCAGAGTCCAGGGGAAGCTTAGCACTTATTAATTGCTTCCAGAAAAAAATCAATTTGCAAACTCGTTAACCTGGAAAATCATGGGAATTTTGTGCTGTATTTTCCCTGTCCTTCATGCCTCCACCTCCATATAACATCACAACATTTGAGGCACTAGTCTGGCATATAGTTCTATGCTGCTTCAGCACATACAGCAGAAACAAACCTTACATGCTAGACACTCAGACTGTGGTTGTCTGGATACACTATTTCAGAAGTTGGGAAGGAATATTTTTTGAGAGAGTATGCACCCGGGATTCATTAGCTGGATACTGCTAATTGTTTCTTCAATAGAAGAAAGTGGTACTTTGTTTCCTATTTGGGAATGTGTGAACTATGGCTAATGCTATGGATATACCGTAATTTTAAAAGTAGTCTCTAGTAGCCTTGAGTAAAGTCATCTTATGGCTTGGGAATTGGTTAGGCTAGGATAGAAATAAACAGGTAATCTTCAGAGTGGATTATGGTCATTTGTGCCATTCTCAAGGAACTGTAACTGTATGGGGATACATCCTTCAAAACGTTTGCATAAATGGTCTGGATAAAAGTAAGGAAGTCAATTTCTAAATTACAAAAGCAGGTTCTGGATGGTGAGTTTTCAAAGCAGAGTATGAAGAGCATCAGGATACTCTCTGAAATTCTGATGGCTGGGCAGCAGAATGAAAGTTGAAAATTTAATAAAGAGGAACAAGTGAAGAAAATATTGTGACTACCCATACAATAATAATAATATTCAGTGTTTATTTCAATGTGCTCAAAGTACTTTGCATAGATTATCTAATATTTACAACTTCTACTGTAGATTACTTGTACTATCCCCATGTTATATAATGGGGCTTAAACCAAGATGTGAGAGACTGCCTAATAACCCCTGGTTGAAGTAAATCTGAACTGGAAATCTCTGGTTCACAGCTTACTCTTTCAACCTGGTTCTTATATTTTGCATACCTCATGTCTTTTCTTGTTTAATTAGCTGTGTTCACCTCAGAGATGAAGAAGGTATAGAAAAGGGCAATTAAAACTTCATAGGTTTTATATATATATATATAGATTATCTGCCCTCTAGATCTGTGGTTCCGAACGTGGAGCACATGTCCCACCTGGGGTGGTTTTGATTTTTAAGGGGGGCAATTTGAGAATGAGTGTAGACCAAGTTAATGGCCTTATTAGGCTTCCTCCACGTGAATAGTTCACTTTTTGATAATAAGAATTATATGTCAGGGGGGGTATCAGGATTTTAGAGATGCTTAGGTGGGGCATGGTCAGAAAATGGTTGGGAACCACTGATCTAGATATTTATTGGGGGGGGGGGGGCGAATGGGGCTTACCGGTAGCACTCAGTAGGGAAAAGGGAAATGGAACAAATGGATTCCTCCTCAGTCCAAATCAGCTCTGAGCCTACTGGGTATGGGATGTTTACTCTTGAAGGGTGTCCAGCATTATAATTTGCAATAAATAAAACCTATTTAAATGATTTGTAGACCTCTGTGTCCCTTCACCTTTTGTTTGTGTGTGTGTGTGTGTGTTTTATAGGACTATTTTACATGAAGAGGTTGAGTAGAAAAGTAACCATTGTGTGAGAGTCAAGTTCACGAGTGTTAAATAGCTGGGCACAGTGTGACTCTCTTTCCCCCCCCCCCCATTAAACATACATAGGATTGTGCTGTTAATTTGTTTCTATGTAAAAGATTTTATTATTCAGATAATGGGCTTATAGCAAGGTAGAAAACAGAATGTTGCTGTTGCCGCTGCAGAGCAGCTACCCAAAGGAGCCAACAGCTTCAATAAACATTTTTTTTTGTAACAAGAGTACCCAGAGGACTTGAAACACAAAAGCCTCTAAAACACTATCTCATGTACAGATATCTGAAGAAGTGTGCATGCACACGAAAGCTCATACCAAGAACAAACTTAGTTGGTCTCTAAGGTGCTACTGGAAGGAATTTTTTTATTTTTTATTTTGTTTTGACTATGACAGACCAACACTGCTACCTACCTGTAACAGAATTACCTAAATTAATCTAGAGCCACATTGTGCCAACATAGCTCCACTCATGAGAGGGTGGCAATTTTCCCCTGCCCCCCCATTTTCCCCTGCCCCCCCCCACTGTACTGGAAGATTCCCTAAGGGGGGGTTTCCAAGATGTTGGAAGGAGGAGAAAGAGACAGGGAGATTCCCTTCCACAAACTTTCTCCTCCTCAGGCTACTCAAGTCTTTGAACTGGTTAATAGGTTTGGTGAAGAAGAAAAACATCTGTCTCAAAATACAGTTCTATTTGTATTTAGGCAGAGCTGTGAGTCATTAAATTAATGCCTTGTTTGTCTTTGAGCTCCACTGAGCCACTGACCGGTTTGTCTGTAATGTTGCACAGAATGTTTGTGAACTCTGACCACTAAGAGTAACGGTTTAGCCATAACAATCAGTGCACATTGTCAAGTAAAAGCCATGTTGGTTTGTGAGAGAACCTTCATACCAGGCCAACAGGGGGAAGGCCACAAGAGGGAGGCACTTGGGGTGGTAAGAAGGGAGAATCAAGTTCTGACTAGAAATCTTCCTTCTCCTCAGCAGAAGGACCAAAGTGCTGCACGTATACTTCAAAATGGTTTCCTGAAACAGCTAAGAGTCAAAACAACCCTGGTTTTTTCTTCTTCATTTCCTTTGGGTGTGCTTATTACTTTGGTCACTCACTACTGCTGTTGAGGCATCGATTAGCTCAGCTCTGAGTTTCCTTTCTCAGACCTCAACTTTTCTTCAGCCAGTCTCTCCTTTCCATTCCTTTGTTTTGTGGAAAGGAGACAAGGGAGAAAGTCCAGAGCCTAAATTTCTGAACTCGCAAGAGATAAGGTGGATTGCTATGTGTAGTCCACGTAAAGGGAAACACAAGATTACCCATAGGAAATGAAAGAACATGCTACAAGGAGGAGGAGCCAACTTTTCCTTGTGACACTCACAACAAATGCCATTATTGAAGTAAGTGTTCTAAGTAAATATTATTTTATAGCCTGCCATCACTCTGATGCTTGGAGACTGTCAGAAGCTTGGGAAGCCCAAACAGCATAGGGTCGAAAGGATTAGCTGGATGGTAGGGAGAGAATGGATAAGGCAGGAGTTTAAGTGATATAGGAAACCTAAGAGGCAGAGGGATTAAAAGGAGGGAGAAGAGTGCCCGAGGGAAGGAAGGAATGGTGGAAGGAGCCACAGATTAAGGGAAGGCAGGTGCAGGAAAGAAGGGGCTGATTGAAAGGATGGTGGCAATAAGAAAAAGGGTCAGGGAAGAACCTCACCAGAGCCTTGGAGGTGTGCACAACGTATAAAAAGTGTTTGTGATACAGAATGTGGACTAACCCTATATGGCGAAATTCTTAAGTGGTGTTTGGGGATGCATGTGTGGTGTTCCCTAAGGTTACCTCATTTGATTAACGATAAAGCATGTGGCAAAACACTTTCTGGGATTGGTGACTTAACATCGTGCCAGGTATGTTAGAACAATCTTGTGTAGATACCTGAAAAATGTATCCATAGGGATTTCGTTTCCTAACAAGCAAAAATAATGGATTCGCCGTTAACCCTCTGCTGACTGACAGCATCAGGCCTTCATGGTGCGGTGGCTAGAGTGTTAGACTTTTGCCTATTAGACTCAAGTTTCAAATCCCAGTTCTGTCACTGCTTGCTGTCTTTGGGAAAAAATATTCTCTCAGCTTCACCTCCATGTATACACAATGGAAAATGCAAGGAGAGCAAATGAGATATGGGTTGCAGAACAATTCGCAGATTCAAAAGCACTGTACAAATGTTGAATAATTACTAGATTATCTCCGTTTTAAAAATTGTGTTATTTGGCGAAGGATGTGGCAACTGGTCATTAAATGAGTAACCCTAGAAAGAACAGAGCAATTTCAGTGTACGCATTGCTCTGTTAAGTACTTGTGTGCCGCAGCCAAATCCCAGTGCACTCTTTTGAAACATTCCCCTTAATATTACTAAATGTGTTTTCTTTGTATTTAGGCTTTATCGCTGTGTGGATTTTTGTTTTGGTTTGTTAGTCTTTCTAACATTTACCCAGGAGACAGAACTTAGCAGGTATTACAGTCTTTCACATAAATATATCCCTAGTTTTAAAAGTGCATTATTTACTTGAAACACAAAAAATATATTACAATAAATACGTAAGTGGCCTGTTTTCTTTCCTGTTCTTCAGTACAAATCATATACCCAGTAGACTGAGTAGCTCAGCTAAACATTTGTTTAGGTAATTGTAAAAGCAAAACCATGCATTATGGAGCAAATACACTATGTACATAAATGCATATTCATAAATGATTGTGGAATTTACCTCATAATAGGCACAGGTTTTAAATTGTGTTTGCACTCTGTTGTTGGGTATAAGACATTGATATGTTCCAGCCCTAAGAATAGAGGTGTGTTAACCACTAAAGGATGGAATTAAAAATGGAAATGTTAACCCAATAATTGAAAAGAAAAAATTGCTTTTTGTCTGTCAGAACCCGGCGTAAGTTGAGCATGAGAGAGATGTTTATTTAATGCATTTCTGTTTTATCTCCTCAGAAAAAACCTCTTGGGTTGGCTAACAAAGTTCAAAACAAAATATTACATTAAATGCATAAAAAACAGACAAATGTCCAAAGGTCTTGGCTAGATGTAATGAACTTAAGTTAAAATAGGGTGTATTTTGGCCAACATGAGTCCCGCCCCCATCCCCGCAAAAAATAAAATAATAAATAAATAAATAAATAAATAATAGCTTGACAATGGAACCAATTACCTAGGATTGTGTGAGAGAGGGTGGTCCTTAAGGTATCTTGGTCCTGAGCCACATAGAGCATATAAAGTCAAGATCATCATCTGCATTGATCCTATAATTGGATTGGGAGCTAAAGCAGCTCTGTAAGTAGCTAAGCTGCATCGTAATCATTCATCCATAAACGTGGGGTGGCGGTATCAGCAACTTTTGAAGGGGTGGGTGAAAAAAATAATATGGTGGCTTACTTTTAACGTCAAGGTAGCCAAAGTGTGTTTTAAACAAAAGAAAAAGAAAAAGGTGGCAAGCCTTTGCCATATGACAGCTTGACTCTATTCATTGGCCCATCAGCATTCCTTCTGAAATTTTGGTCAGAAATCCCCATGGGAATGATGTGGTGTCATTTCCATACAGCATTTGGCCCCAAATTTCAAAGGTCAGCTGAAAGACTATAGAGGGTAGCCAAAGCTCTGCTTGAAGCACTGGTTTCATTGTTTAGAAAGGGGAGCCCTCACCCAAATGCTCTTCAACTTCCCTGCCCCTGGATATTGATCCAATAACCCCCAAATGCTGTAAATCCCTGAACCAAATGTGTCAGGCCAGTAGCAGTGCTAGTCCTCTGAAATCGGTAAATGTGATTTTGATAAAGCTACATACACTTCTCTGCACAGTAGTGCAGTAGCCAACAAGATGAATAAGGCTGCATCCACATGGCAGTTTATTCATTCATTCTTACATTTACCTGTTTACTTCCACATTATATTTGAGCTTTCACATGATGTAAAAGCTACTTCTAGAAATCTACTTCCTGCAGCCAATCAGAAGCCGCGCTTTGGTTTTCGAACATTTTGGAAGTTGAACAGACTTCCGGAACAGATTCCATTCGACTTCCAAGATACAACTGTAGTCCTGAGCTTATATCCCTTATTTGTTCCTTAGCTTATGCTGAATAACACTCCTATTAAGTTTTTTATTTTCTCATAATATTTTCTATTTTCCCTATCTTTTTATGCTTATATTATTAGAATGTAAGCCTGTGGGCAGAGCCTTGTTAATTTTATCCTCCTTTCAGTGCCATTTTCAGCACTTTGTGAACAGAGCTGCTGTTCTTTTCCTCATCCTATATGCAGAATCAAGCATTAGTATACGCAGTGCTGCAGTAGAGGCACAGCTGGGATGCTCATGAGCTAACCTTGGTATCCAACTTCAGTTTAGCTCCTAGTGCAGGTACAATTGTTTTGGGTATCTTCCTGTGCAATATTTAAAATGTGGTTAGGGTAAGGGAAAGGATTTGAAATGATTTGACCTTTGAACCTGCTTCCCTTTGTTTAAATTCTGATATCGTAATAATGGTGTAGAGGATCATACTGTGCTTTGAGTAGATGGTTCCTAGGTCCAGGGAGATGGTAGGCAGCCAGTTCTGGATGGGGTTGCCTTCCTTTTGAAGGAACCAGGCAGAGGGCCTTCTCGGTAGTGGCGCCTGTCCCATGGAATGCCCTCCCATCAGATGTCAAGGAAATAAACAACTATCTGACTTTTAGAAGACATCTGAAGGCAGCCCTGTTTAGGGAAGGTTTTTAATGTTTGATGTTTTATCATGTTTTTAATATTCTGTTGGGAGCCGCCCAGAGTGGTTGGGGAAACCCAGCCAGGTGGGCAGGGTATAAATAATAAATTATTACTTACTTACTTAATTAATTATTAATTAAGCGTACTTTGGGGGGTTCTGCTGAATCCAACTTTATCATTAGTGGGGTTGGACAGAATCTCAGTTTCTCTCAATTTCCCATTTTTCCAGTGTTAAGTTAAGTTTTCCACATTTCCACATCAGTTTGTGATTTATTTATTTTTAAAGTTATCCTGAAAATTCATCTGCGGTCTTCCAGAAAGCATATCCTGCCTTGATTAAAAACATACCCTCTTTTACAATTTCTTGAGAAAGTGTAACTCTGTCCTGTTCAGGAAGGACAGGATCACCTTAGTAGAAGTGAGATCTGATTGGTTACAACACTTCTGTTTTATTGCCTCACCTTTGTGGTGGGAAGCTTCAGTGAAGTGAATGACAATCTGTGCCTCAGTGAAATCCTTTTATATTCAAGCCAGGGTTTACTGATAAGCCCATTCCTGAAACTAGGATGTCCCTTACACTATAAGTTCAGTTTTCCCCGAAGGCTGCTCCATACTGCTTCCTGTGCGATTCCTGTGGGGACCCAGTTTCTTTTCCATTAGCTTTAGTTAGTATCCCCTCCTTGCCTCTTATCCACTTTCCTTTCCTCTTCAACTTTCTTATTTTCATTGAGACACCTCTTAGGAAAGCACAAGTCACTGTCATCCTGACAAGGACGTTACTCTGCTTTTGCAACACATTGGGGTAGGGTTGGGGTTGAAGGAACCCAGAGGAAAATGTATAGGATCTGAGTTCAAGGTCAGTTTGTCAACCACCACTTAAGGTCCACTATATTGACAGACGGAAAAGTTATATGAAACACTTAATCCGTGTCTGCTCTGTAGCCCAGCAGTAATAATGTGCTGACATGTTATAGGGGAAATCCAGCTCTTTGTTTCTCTTTGTTCATCCTATAACAGATCAGGTAATTCTTGCATTTCAACTTTCTCACTTCTCCCTGTTCCTCTTACTTCATGAATCTTGCCTGTTCCTAGCTCTCGCAAGAGCTGAATTCCAGCTATTTACATGTGAACATTTCCTTTCTGTTTCTCTCTGTCTTTCCATAGCTAAGCCAGGTCTTCAAGACTCTCCAGCCTCTTTCCCCTATCTTCACAGTAGTAACTATGAATATTCTCTATGCAGTGTAGGGTGGGTAGCCTGTGTAATGTGTAACTATTAATCATTTTATTCCCCTGTATTTCTAAATCAGCACTTTAAGCTACAGTGTTTTTCTTTCACTCCTTAAGCCTTTTTTGAACAAAAATTCTAATTACAACAACTGTATGATTATTGCTAAATACCCCCAAATTAGTCAAGGTACCAGTGGTGTTTTAGAAAATGTTAATCCGGCCAATTGCAATAAGGCCTATAAGCAAACAATTGTCTTCAGTTAAGATCACAAGTGTAGTATTGCTAATTCCCCCAAATTATCATTTCTGTGATTACACATATAAGGAAATCACGTGTGTACTGGTGCACAAGCAGATTTAGCAACACAGGGGCTATTACCAGAGTGTAACTACAATCTCACTTCTAGATACATTCCATTAGATACTGGAGCTATTCCAGTCTGATTGCCAATTTAGTAGTTTGAGGACAGAACTGGCTTTGCTTGTCCTGACTCCTGGTGAATCGTTTACAGTGGGAGAAGGGTTGTGTGCGCATGTGTGTGCTTGTGTGTGTGTGTGTGTGTGCGCACACACACACACACACACACACACATACACATACACATACTGTGTGTTTTCCACCCTCACAGAAAGGAAGTCATGGCCACTCCTCCTTGTTCCATTTCCTCTTTCCTTGTTTCTCTCTATTCTTCATTTGTTTCTCTCCATGCCCTGCTGACCTGGCAGCAGCTGTTCTCCAGTGCTTTGAAGCAACCCAAGTTGTTGTGTCCCCTCCTTTCCAATGGTTTCCTCCTGGTATCCCAACAGCCTTTGGGGTGGCTTGTGGCTTTCAAGCATCCAAAGATGACATCAGATGGGTGCTGAGAGCAACAGCAGCTCCATATCTGGTGGACGACCCCACACAACCTCACAGGTCCATCACCAGAGGCAGGTATGGACTGGTCAGGGGTTGGCAGTGGACTCTCTTGAGGACACGAGCCATTGGCTGTTGGTCCCATAGTTGACTGTGTTTCTGGTTGTTTCTGGAGGGATGGTCTCAGAAAGTGGAGTTAGGCTACTACTGCTTCATCCCTTGCCTTTTAATATATGTGAAGCTGCTAGAGTCTTGCCTTGCCACCCATGCTTTGTAATATCTTTGTGATATTGTTGGTTGTGGATCTGCAAGCTGAACCATTACCTGGACAAAATATATCTAGTCATAGTTTCTCATACCTTAGGGCCATCCAGATTGGATTATCCCTTTATGTGAGGTGCTAGGAAACCGCCATGAGTACAGATTGCTGTTGTCTGCTAACAAGACTAGATTCTCAGAGCATATACCGGCATATATCAGCTGCTAACTGGTTTCCAGGACCAATTCAAAATGCCGTTTCTGTTAGTTAAACCTTGAAGGGTCTGCAACCAGGATATCTTAGAGCCCACCTTTCTACTTTATGAGTCTGTTGGTAAGTTCAGGTCATCTTCAGAGGCTGTGCTTTGTGTTCCCCATTCCTATTATCTAAGGCGTAGTAAAGACCTTATTTGTATTGCACTGAGATTATGC
This sequence comes from Darevskia mixta, assembly GCA_034641385.1. NCBI lineage: Eukaryota > Metazoa > Chordata > Lepidosauria > Squamata > Lacertidae > Darevskia > Darevskia mixta. The sequence continues at coordinate 9,534,208 of JAWWNH010000105.1, forward strand.
TACTTTCCTCCCTACGATTAGGAGGTTCATCTTGCTAATTTTCAGGCAGCTTCTTAATATACTTGAGGCCTAGAAAATCTTTAAATTGTATGATTCTTTCTGCCCCCCCCCCCAATTCCCTACTACTGATTTTTACTGACTAATTTTAAAATCTGAAATAGTTTGCATATGTCAAGTGGTTCTTTGGGATTTTTTTTTTACTGCAATTTTAATGTTTGTTGTATCCACCTTGTTTTGTTTTGTACAAATTGTTTGTTTTGACACTAAGGTGACTGTGCATCTCTAATCAGCACTGACAATTTAATTTAATTTAATTTAATCTAATGTATTGCCTGTATTGCCCACCTTTTTCTCCAAGAATCTCTATGTGGTGGTCAAAATAAATGTCAACTCTGTGGCTTGGTCCTAAGTTAAGTCTTTAAAAATCACAAAGTTGTGAAACTCCCCTTCCCCTTCCCCGCTCCCCCCAACCCCAATGCTTGCCCAGAGATTATGATGGGACATGAAAAAGCATGCACATTATGAACAATATTTTCTTCTTATACTACTTTGAGGGGGTGGGGAGACAGTCTCATCTGTCTCCAGTTTGGTGTGTATCTGGGAAAAATATATATGGATATTATGTTCAAATGTGATATGGGACCAGAAACCACAGTCAAATTCAGACACCTCTAATTTTCTTTAACACTTTTAGAAATGTTTGTTATTATTAAATTCTTGGTTTGTCTTGTCAATTTGGTTGCTTACTTTTCCATCCACCCCCCTCCTATAGAATCACTGAAGTCCAGCCTCAGCCCTCATCATAGGAGGCACAAGAGAGTGTTTTGGGAGGTGTTTCTATAGAAAGTTTTATTCTTTTGTCTCAGTCAAAAATAGTTGAAAAGGTTATATCTCCTTCACAGTTTAATAGATGTTCTTGGGTAAATTTATTCTTTCTGAAATGTAAAAGTCCCTCTAGATCAAGTTTGGGGAATCTGTCTTTCCAGTTAGTGCTGAACTACAACTCCCATCATCCCTGACAATTGACCATTCTTGCCGTGGCTGATGGGAGTTGTACTCAGAAACCTAGAGGACAATAGATTCCCCACACCTGTTCTAGAGAATAAGATGAATCCTCAAGCCACATTGTAGCACAGTCATCCATGTATCCATGATGAATACTCCTTATGACCAGATTGTTAAACTTCTGTGCAAAACATATGGATACCAGCAATACTGCTGAGAACTCCATTCCGTGTCCATTTATATGTAATTGAGGATGCATTTGTCTTGAAAGCAAGTGTGTGCAACTCTGCAATTTCTGTGCCTTCAAAGAAAGTGTTAGTTTTAGAGTATTGAAGGTCATTGAGTTACTAGAGTTACTCGTATACTGTAACAGTATAGTTACAGCATGCTATACTGAAAACTTGCTTCATTTCAGTAGATAATGCTGAGAATCACATCTCTGATTTTGGGAAGATGCACATCCAGCACTCTTACCACCACAATATCACCACCTGGTTGCAGTTTTCTGTAATGACGTTGCAAACATGCACCTCAACACAAACATTTAGGGATTCCAGCACACTCATGGCATGCATGAAATGTGATGGTAGGATTATTTTATTGTGTAAATTGTATATAGTGTATACTTTAGTGATAACTCTTAATATGGAGCAAGTAGTTATGTTCTCACATAGCTATGTTCTCTCATAGCATTGGTTTCTTGATGTAGTGATTACTGCATTATTGTTAGTCTGTGAAAACTGTTCCAAAAGAGCATTTATTAAATATTCAGTAGTTGCTAAATAAAAGCACATGCTTAGGCTGTACTAATTGCTTGCCACATTCTATTAGAGTGCTTCAAAATGTATCTTGATGTATCTTGATACAAAAGTGGCTGCATCCAGCACAGCTTGCCAATTAAGAGTATAAGAAAAAAGGGTGAAAGTAACAGGGACAAAATGTTTAAAAGAGGATAACGTAACCAATATGGGTAAATTGCAGTAGTTTAGTCGCTTAAAAAGAAAGGAGGGGAAAGAGTATTTGGCGTGCATGTCTATTACATGCTGGACAAGACTTTGCAAACCAGACAGTCCTGAAATTATCTACATTGGCAATGTTACATGAGTCCTATTTGTAATGTACTCCATTATGTTACAGTGTAGTTTTGGTGTGCGAGAGCCATATTTTTCCATGTAAAGAAGATATAATCAAATTATGGGTAAACCTAACCTTCTGCATAGCTGAATTCAGCAGATTATTTCATCAAATTATTGATCCACTAACCTGTAAGGCTCAACTATGTAACTATATAAGCATCAGTTACAAATATATAAAGAAAACAAGGGGGAGGGGAGTACTTTCAATAACCAGATCTTTTATATATTCTGAATGTACCAAGATTGTCTTTTTTTAAATAAAAAAATGGCGATTGTAGGGTACGGTATATGTTCCTATAGGGTAGGAAATACAGACTAATTTACAGGGAAATAAAGTTTGTTTGGCTTTTTCTGTAAATTAGCTGCTACAAGTCAGAAACCTTCAATGGGGTTGGGGATGCAAACAGAGGACCTTGGAATAAATTGTACATAATTGTCAGTGTGTTGCCCAAAGCATGTATGTTTACAGTTCTGGAATGCAGTATTGATCAGGTACCTGTTTGATAACACCAGCTTGAAGACAATGCTTTTAAAAATCGCATTGAATACATGAGGAAAATTAAAAAACCAGAAACACTAGGTTCTTGGACTAGTTCCTTGATCCCTCTTACTAGCCCAGTGGAATTTCAGCAGTAAAGCTTTTTAATTATTGTTCTGACATTGCATGTTTAACTCTAATCAAACAGTAAACCAATTGACCATAATATCCTGGTTGTATAGACTGTGGTTTGAATAGCTAGCCAAAGATAACCTCCACTGTTCTTGATAGATATTTAAAGCAATTACCCAGTGATAGAGTAGCACTCATTCAAAAGGGAAGAGGATTTTAAAACGTTTCCTTTAGATCCATAACAATAAAACATTGTTCTACTCGTACTTGCAGAAATAAAAATGTGATTTAATATGAAAATGGCTTAGAGTCTTTATCTTTAGATATTATTTTTGCTTAAGAAATCATGTTGCAAATTGCACTTGGTAAAGCAATAGAACTGTTGCTATTAACCTGCACCCATCCATAGATAGTACTCTTGTGTGCATTCCAGAAACATGTATTGGATAACAGAAAGTGCCATTAATAAGGTTTGAGGGGAGGGAATAATGAAAGCCATTGTTCATTGTGAAGCCAAAATATGTGAGTTGTGCAGAATGCATTTGGGGTTATTGTTAAAATTATAAAGAATTTTTCATTAGCATTATAATGGGTATCTGTGGAAACATTACAGAAGTAAAGATACTAAGCACTCTGATTTTAAATAACTACCACTTTTTTATGAAGAGCAATGGGTGAATTATTTTTGGTGTTTTAAGGAAGACCTACTTAAAATATAAAAAACCAAGTGCAATGGGGGAACAAAGTCTTGTCAATTAGTTGCTGGACATTACAAAGGAATGAAACATTCATTAGAGGAGGATACTTACAACTATATGGTATTTCAGCATCCGGCAGTAGTTCTTTACTTCAGTGATTTAATCAGTCATGTAAGAAAACTTGACTTCATTCTTTATAGCGATTATTCATTTGCTCTTTAATCTGAAGTAGATTTTATATGTATTCTAGCAACCTCTGTCCTTAGCAAAGCTAAACACTGATATCGAGAACTAATACTGGAACTGATCTGTGATACCTATTTTTTATCATGTGAATAAGCACTGCATTACAAAGTCCATTTTAAATTTAAATAATTTCAAATGTACACCATCAAAACTATGCTGAAGAACAAGTACACTGCACAGCACCATAAGCATATTGCTAATTCAGGAACACGGCAAGGTGAGAATTGAAATAATTTTAAGGATGTGATCCCAGGATTTACTTTGGGCATACCCAGGCTATGCGTGTAATCAGTGTGTTGCCTGACTACTTTTTTGAGCACCTGATTCCAAATGCTGTATTGCAAACCATTGTTAAAAGTCCCTTAGATGCACTGGTGCATTGCGAGGAGGAGACTTTTTGTCAAGTTCCAAAGGTTTCCTGTGTTACACAGAACTGGCTACATGGCCTTGACTCTTTTTCCCCTTTTCAAATTTTCATCAATAGAATTCTTGGAGTCAAAACCACCCTTGCCATTTTAAATATTTCTTTTAACATAATTTTTAAAAATTATTTATTCGTTTATTTTAAATGCTCTCAGTTTGCTGTCATTTGTATGGTATGTGTATAGCCACACTTTGCATGATGTCTGAACCTAATGCTGTAACTCACATCTGTAGATATTAATTATTATTTTATTTATCATTACATTTATATATGATTCTTCTCCTTATTTTATCCTCATGACAACCCTATGAGGTAGGTTAGGCTAAGTAAGAGATAGTGACTGGCACAAGATCACTCAGGGAACTTCATGGAATTGGTACACAGGACTCACAGGTCCATTACTCTAAATACTACTCTACACTGACTCTTTGTCTATTCCTGCATGTGGCTAAGCCCAAGCATGCAGTTTTCACAAACCACGAAGGCCACACAGAGTATGTTAAAAGCTGAATACATTAGAAACTGAAGCAGGTCTCCAGATGAACATCTTAAGCTCTTTAATTGCTGGACTACTGCCAATGCAATTAGACAGTTCAGGTTTAAGCCAATTTTCCGTAAGTTAAACAAATGTGCTGGGTCACACATGCTTTTCTATCCAATCTCCTCGCCTGTTGTTAACTAGAAATTATCAGCCAAATCTAAAATGGTGCATAGTTCTCCCAAGTTTACTCTTATTTGCTTTACAACTCAGGTAAAAGTTTTTTTCCTAATAAAAACATTTATGCTTCTTTTTATAGAGAACTGCTTTAATTGGGTTGTTTTCTATTAAATGCTTTCCGTCAAGGGCCCCACTTGTGACTCACCAGTTGCAGCTTTTCAGTTAAGCAGTTTCCATATTACACTGCTTTCTTATTTCCTGTTTTTTGCCTGTCCCCTTGCATGAAAGTCAGTTCTTCAAGGCTGACTCCAGTAAGCCATTGGTATATAGATATATGAAGCCGGCCTCCTGGAGACAGCAGCAATAGATAAATTAATTAGAGGGCAACTCCATCAACCTTGGATTGGGGGCTGCTACTGGTCAAGTAGTATTGTTGGGAACATCCTAGATGGACAGACCAATCCTACCTTGCTGCTGTTGCTACTGGGCTCTGCAGAGCAGCAGAGCTGTAGCCTGGCTACTTATGGTGATGATGGCATAAAACATGGGTTGTGACCAATCCCTGTGCCAGCTCCAAGCTGATGCCACAATCAAGCCTGTATTGGGCCCAATGCCAGCCGGCACCAGCTGTGAAAGCAGCTCAAGATCTAGCGGATCCTAGATCAGTTCAGTTATTTCAAGGTTTTCTGCCAGTGGAGATACCAGGAATACCCAGACTGCCCCCTCACATTCATCATGTGGAAGGCAGACATCTACATTGATGGAGTGACACTTATGTCCCTTAGGTGGTGGTCAGTTGCCTCCACTTGTTCCAAGTTCCCACAGCTTGGCATTAGAGGGGGTTCGGATTGCAGCCTTAGTCAATGAGCAGTTGCTTAGATTTGTGACTTTCATGGTAAATTTGAAGTGCAGTGTTTGTGCATGGCTTTTCGTGAAGGTGTCCACTTCCCCTAGTTTAGAACCCACACATGGTCACACCCATAAATTCTGCACTGAGGCCAGAAGGGGGCATTTGATATGGCCACAACTTTGTGCAGAAAAGTGGAAACATCTTTTTCATGACTCAACTGTTCAAGACCCATAAATTAATCACAAATTTGCACTCAGGATGGGGAACTTTTTTGACTCTGCAGGCCAAATCCTTATCTAGCCCTACCCTGCAGATGGGGTACTCCTTGATGGTTGGTTGAGATGACCCACCTGTCAGTCACATGATGTCAGATGATTGACAGGTGGGTTGTCCTGCCCTACTGTCAAAATCCCTTGCCCAGGGATCCCAAGTGTAGGACTTTCTTAGGCTTATGCTTGGTAGGAGGTTTTGTAGCTAGGAAGAACTGTTTGGACCCTAGGAAAGATGACTGAGGAAAGGATAGGGCCCTTGGTAATTGGTATGCAGGGCATCCAGAATAATGAGTGAGAGCATTGGCAGAGGGTATTCTGTTGGCCTACACTTGTGCAGCACACCAAAGTTTGGAACCTCTGCACCCTACTCAGAGTGTCAGTGGTTTTAGCAGTGAAGAAGCCTTCCCAATCTAAAAAGGTATTCAACATGGGATCAAACATTCCCTGTGAGCCTCACAGAGCACAGCCACACATATAAGCAGAGAGTGATTGTGTCAGTCATGGCCCTAGAAACCACAATCTGCCATATCTGAGCCATATGTCAGATGGCATGGGGTTGTTCTGCAGTTTGACAGAGCTCCTGTTGGAAGACTCATATGAACTCTCTCTTGCCATCCAGATAACTGAAAAAGGATGACACTATCTTAAGAACATAAGAGCCTGCTGAAACAAACTAATGGCCCATTAGGTCCATCATCCTGTTCCCATAGTGGCCAGCCAGACATCTGTGTGATGCACTCAAGAGGACCTGATTGCAGCACACTCTGCTCACCTGCGGTTCCCAAAAACTGGTGTTCAGATGTATACTGCCTCTGACAGTATAGGTGGAACTTAGTCATCATGGTTAATAGCTGTTTATAGCCTTATTTTAAACCAATTTGTCTGAATCTTCATTTATAGATAGCCAAATTGGTGACCATGAATGCCTCCTTTGGGAGTACTTCCTTTTGTCTGTTGTGAATATTCCAACTTGCAGCTTCATTGGATGTCCACTAGTTCTGGTGTTATGAGAGAGGGAGAAAAACTTTCTCCACCCACTTTCTCTATGTCATGCATAATTTTATAAACTTCTGTTTGCCATTTCTCTAAACTAAAAAGTCCCAAATGATGCAACCTTTCCTCATAGGGAAGTCACTCTAACCCCTTGATCATTTTGGTTGCTTTTTTCCTGAAACTTCTCCAATGCTATAATATCCTTTTTGAGGTGAGGCAGCCAGAACTGTACATAGTATTCCAAATGCGGGCGCTCCATATATTTGTATAATGGCATTGTTGAAAGAAGAATGTCTTTAGCAGGCATCAAAAAGCCAACAAAGAAGGTATGTGTCTAACAAGAAATGGGAGGGAGTTCCAAAGGGTAGTTGCCGCTACAATAAATGTCATCAAGAAATAGCTTAAAAAGACAACTTAGAAGAACTTTCATAATTTTTTAAAAATGCATTCTTTTTGAAAATGGGTCAGAGAATGTGCTTTGGCCTTTTTTTCGACTAAAAAATTAAATAAATCATTCAGTAATAGAATTTAAACAAATTATTTAAATATAAAAGCACACTTAAGAAACTGGGCTGTGCCTGTTCTTGACAGTTTCATCAGCCATTGAAATGTTTTGAGTTCCACTGCAAACAATTTCATTTCTCTGAATTAAGCATTGTATTTAAAAAAACAAAACTGTTTAGTTTGAGTCCAGATGATACTATAAGTTACCAGTACATTGGCTGTGTATGACCATCATACATTACTTTAACTGTGATTACTGATCACTGACCTGAATGTTTTCTTCACAAATGCAAAATTGTGTGTTGTTAACAAACTAAAAAAAGAGTTGTGCCACTTTTCAGTTTCCTTTCTGAAAACGTGCTACTCTGCTTTGAGGTTTGGACTTTGAGGGTGAAGTGCCCTCAGGTTTTTTTTTGACTCCTCTTTTTTCTTGTATGGTTTGCTGCTGCTTCTGTGGTCACAACTTCATATTGTTTAGCTCAATAATTCTGTGGAGCACCTAATTGCCAGAACCATTGGCTGGGGAAATGGTTAGTTAGTTTAATAATTCTTTTGTGATAATGTTTATAAGTGGGGGAATCCTTATTGCTAAGATAATTTGGCCCAATCTAGCCATTGAGTGCCTGACCTGAAAAATTTCATATACAGAATTCAGAATCCTTTAACTTCATATATTTCCATCTATAAGACGCCCCCATGTATAAGACGCCCCCTATTTTTGGGGACTCAGATTTAAGAAAATGGAGGGGGAGATGTGTCCGTGTATAAGGCGCCCCCTAATTTTTGACATTATTTTTTAGGAAAAAAACCTAGTCTTATACACGGAGAAATACGGCAATTCCTGATGGTAGGTTATGTTCTGAGTGTGGAAGACAGGCTTTGTATTGGTTTTGCCATGCAATGAAGCCAGATGATTTGTTTACTATTCTTGTGAGCGGTTTTGAACATCATTTGGAAATCCAGCATATAAATAAACATGATGAGGTGAAATCCAGAATTGTAGGTGTTCTCTCAAAATTTCACATTGCTTTTAGAGGCGTTAAGGCTGCTGGTTCTTGCCCCTTATGTCAAGATATTCTGGATTATGCAAAACATATACATAGCATATTTCTGAATAGCCACTGGTGTTATTGTCAGAGCCCAAGCCTATTGAATTATAAGCAACATCATGCCTTTCTAAAGAACTGGCCAAAGCTTTGAGTAAGATCTTATTAGATAATAATGCCATACATGTAAATATAGCAGCTTTATAATTCTGATAAGCTTAATAGTTTGTTGCAGCATTAGCAGACCCGAAGTGATTCCTTTGTAGATCAAGAGTTGTGCAAACATACCAAAAAAATGAAAAACCCTTGCATATACTTTCTCAGTGAGTGTATTGTTACATTTTTCTCCTACAAGTTTAAGCAAAGACAGTATTTTATATCACACTGTAATACATTTGCCATCAGGATTAAATATTAAAGGGCAAAATTGCCTTATTTTTAACTTTTTTATTATTAATAATAGTATTGTCTGACATTTGATCTTGCATTTGCCTAGGTTTTCTTTTTTTCTCTTTGCCTTATTTTTATGGGAAAATGAATTATTGTTAAGAAATAGGTGGCCTGCCTACTTTTACCTTGTCAGGGGTGCTCCAAACTCAAGGCGTAAATGTTAAGTTAAAAATCCCAGATTGCTGAACCCAGCAGGCTTTGCCTCACATTGCTGAAGAAATTTAGTGAAGATGGAAGTATGACACCAACTACATATGGAGGGCCAAACCCTAGCTTAGTGCCTGAGGCTTGCATGCACCCATACTTCTTTCCAGCTCTGCCATGACCACAAAGATGAGCTTGGAAGCCTTTGCTTGCACATTTATTTAACCACAGCTTGTTGTGCCTAAACCTACAAACTGTAATTAAGGTTCACAGTGGCTTGCTTCTAAGAAAACATTGTTAACTTTAACTACAGTTTGTCACTTTGAACAAAATGGCAAGCTCCAATTAAGCAAAACAGAAGCATTCCCCCTCCCACTAAACTCCTTGCAGTTGTGCTGGTTGAGAATAGTGTTGTCCAAATATGGTCAATATCTCAAAATAGAGTGATCAGATAGAAAGGAAGGCAGGGCTTCTGTATCTTGAACTGCGGAAGAAGGCATTTTGGTTGGATTGAGAGATACAGTCTGCATATAATAAGAAGTGTGAAAGTTTGGTGCATTGGGTTTTGTTTGGTTTTTGCTATAGCTACGCTGATTTTTTCATCCGATATGAGAAGCAGTACATTATTTTTCCTACATGCAGATTTATCGCCATGTTTATCATAAAGTTTGAAGCAGCCCCCATTGGAAGGAATACAGCAAAGGTTGTTTCTAATGGAAGCTTGGGAGTGCCTGGTACCAATTATTTTGCAGTTCTTTTCATTAATTGACTTCATTATATATAATTAAGATTTAAGGTCTCCCCCCTGGCCTACTTGTTTTCATTATGCTTTTCTAGTCCATCTATTTCTCCCTTATTTTCATGGATTCTCATGGCATGATTCCCATATCCCATCTGTAACTATGTCCTTTCTGGTTCAGTGAAAACATAAAGTTTAAATTCAGTTTTTAGGGGCCATACGTCATCCATGCTCTTTTTGTGCTTTAGTCATCCCTTCATGCACACAAATACCCCATTCCTCTCTGCCCTGGTTTTTGGCACTAGATCTTAGGAATTATTGCTTTATTCCAAGTTATGCCATGGATCTGTTTAGCTCAACATTGCCTACACCAGGGTTTCCCAAACTTGGGTTTCTGGCTGACCAGTGATATTTTTCTAGAAAAAGAGGTGCAGGATCTCACCATGAACACCTCCCTGGTTCTCTTATACCTGGCAATGGCATCTACATGAGAGTTGCCGGAACTGAGTTCCAGTGAGTTCCGGCTGAAAAAAAGCCCTGCTGCTGAAATATTATGTGAAATTACCTCTGCATGTTGGCTGTGATGGGTCAGTCTTGTTGGCAGACAGGCAGTTTCTAGGCTTCAGCCGACCTGCAGGCACCACTATATTGCCTACATAATATGGAGCAGCTAAAACCCAAAGGGATCTGTTTCATGACTCTTTAGGAAGATTGTGCTGTTAACATGCCACCACCAGCAAGCAGGTCACAAATTTGAAAGGCCATGTACAGTGGTACCTCGGGTTAAGAACTTAATTCGTTCTGGAGGTCCGTTCTTAACCTGAAACTGTTCTTAACCTGAGGTACCACTTTAGCTAATGGGGCCTCCCACTGCCGCCACGTGATTTCTGTTCTCATCCTGAAGCAAAGTTCTTAACCCGAGGTACTATTTCTGGGTTAGCGGAGTCTGTAACCTGAAGCATCTGTAACCCGAGGTACCACTGTATATGTGTGTGTGTGTGTGTGTGTGTGTGTGTGTGTGTTTGTCATGGAGAATTACCAGGGAGGGAGGGAAGTTAATAATGTATTTGAAATAGCCATTTGATAAATTTCAATTTTTATTTAGCTGAAAAATGGAATGGGTTGATTTAGTATCATTCAGCAGCTAGCATAGTGCAGTTATCCAGAGAACATAACTTGCTAAGTTCCCAACTGCTTAGAACAAATTAGCGAAATCTAACAACCATGAAGTCACCTCATATTCTGTGGTTAAAATGAATGCTAATATGAACTATAAAGGTTTTTTTTCTGAGACAAAGAAAGGCAAATAATTTGCAATGTTTATTTTTACAGTTTAGATACCAATGCTCTTATTTTCATTACAGGGGAGCAAGGGGCAGAAAGATCTCCTCATTCCCATCCTGATCTTCCCTTCATTCCCATTCCCATTGGTGAGGTGCAACTGACTGTTACTGAGCACAGCATCTTACGTTTTCCCAAAGAAGTGAATCATGGGTCAGTCATTTATATGGTTTGAATAGAAAGCAGGGCACATTTTCCCCACCCCTGAGACTTTTGACTCCTATGTCTAGAGCAATGACATTTCCCCCCCCCCATCCCATTGTGTGCCATATAGCAATAGGTGCATAGAACTCTGCGACAAGTATTGATTATTCCAGTTATTGCTATTGTTACTTCCATACACCTCTTATTAGAGTAAAGTTGTGAACTGTTATATTGGATTTTAGAGATCCTTAATGTCAGCATTCTGAATAATAACAACACTTGTGCATGAACTACAGTGAGGGAAAAAGTATTTGACCCCCTGCTAAATTTGCCCGTTTGCCCTCTGACGAAGAAATGACCAGTCCATAATTTTAATGGTAGGTTTATTGTAGCTGTGAGAGACAGAATAACAACAGAAAAAAACCCAGAAGACAAAAGTCAGAGATTGATGTGCATTAGAATGAGTGAAATAAGTATTTGATCCCTTTGCAAAAGATGACTTAGTACTTCGTGGCAAAACCCTTGTTGGCGATTACAGAGGTCAGGTGTTTCTTGTAGGTGGCCACCAGATTTGCACACATCTCAGGAGGTATTTTGTCCCACTCCTCTTTGCAGATCCTCTCCAAGTCAGTAAGATTTCAAGGCTGATGTGTAGCTACTTGAACCTTCAGCTCCCTCCACAGATTTTTGATGGGATTAAGGTCTGGAGACTGGCTAGGCCACTCTAGGACCTTAATGTGCTTGTTTTTGAGCCACTCCTTTGTTGCCTTGGCCGTGTGTTTTGGGTCATTGTCATGCTGGAATACCCATCCTCGACCCATTTTCAATGCCCTGGCTGAGGGAAGGAGGTGCTCACCCAAGATTTGATGATACATGGTTCCGTCTATCGTCCCTTCGATGCAGTGAAGGTGTCCTGTCCCCTTAGCAGAAAAAGCAGAAAAAACCCCAAAGCATCATATGTCCCCCTCCATGTTTGATGGTGGGGATGGTGTTCTTGGGGTCGTAGGCAGCATTCCTCCTCCTCCAAACACGGCGAGTTGAGTTGATGCCAGAGAGCTTGATTTTGGTCTCATCTGACCACAACACTTTCACCCACTTCTCCTCTGGGTCATTCAGATGTGCATTGGCAACTGCAGACAGGCCTGTACATGTGCTGTCTTGAGCAAGGGGACCTTGCAGGCTCTGCAAGATCTCAGTCCTTCACGGCGTAGTGTGTTACCAACTGTTTTCATGGTGACTATGGTCCCAACTGCCCTGAGATCATTGACAAGTTCCCCCCGTGTAGTTCTGGGCTGCTTCATCACCGTTCTCATGATCATTGCAACACCACGAGATGAGATCTTGCATGGAGCCCCAGACCAAGGGAGGTTGACATTTATTTTGTGTTTCTTCCATTTGCGAAATATTGCACCAACTGTTGTCACCTTCTCACCAAGCTGCTTGGCAATAGTCTTGTAGCCCGCATTATGCAGGTCTACAATCTTGTCCCTGACATCCTTGGATAGCTCTTTGGTCTTGGTCATGGTGGCTACTTTGGAATGTGCTGGATTGATTGCTTCTGTCGACAGGTGTCTTTTGTACAGGTACTGTAACTAGCTGGGATTACAGGTAAGACCTCCCCCTTACAGCAGGTTCTTCTAATCTCAGCTCGTTACATACAGTGAAGATACCAGGTAGCCTGACATCTGGCTGGTTAATAGGGGATCAAATACTTATTTCACTCATTATAATGCACATAAATCTCTGACTTTTGTCTTCTGGGTTTCTGGGGTTTTTCCTGTTATTCTGTCTCTCACAGCTATAATAAACCTACCATTAAAATTATGGACTGGTCATTTCTTTGTCAGAGGGCAAACGGGCAAATTTAGTAGGGGATCAAATACTTCCCCCCCTCACTGTATAAGCATGCCAAAATCCCTGGAAAAAAATGTCCCCAAATTCCACTAAAAGTCGAGAGAGAGTTCAATGGAAGCTGAAAGTCATGGTCATCTTGGTTCAAGCTATATTTTAGTGACTTTCATCTTACTCCTAAA
>JAWWNH010000105.1:9552500-9625000 GCA_034641385.1 Darevskia mixta
TTCACTGCTTAGAAATTCCACTATATAGATAGCACACTTTCCCACTCCCTTTGCTGCTTGCATGTGCCTATCTATCTTTAATATCCAAATAATTATTGCCCTTGCATCTATGAGGGATAATCTACTGAAAGGTAAATGCACATAAGAGTGAACTGGCATCATGGCAGATGTAACACCACGTGAAAAGGACAAAGAAAGGGTTGAGAGAGTACATTTGGAAAAGACTGCTGGGTTCCTTTCAACTGCTTAACCCAAGGTTTGGACCCTAGGAGAGATTACGTCTGCACTGGACCTAAATGTACATACCCTTTCTCCAATCTTTAGTTTTACGCTGAATTTCTAAAGATGTGAAAAATGCAGTGACATTATCGATATTTTGGAACACCTTGCCAACAATGTACAAGCAACATGTTGTGATGACTGATAGGAGTTTCTATGGGCAGATACAGGTTATGGGATAGAGCAGATGGGGTAAGTTGTGTGTGTGTATAGCCAAAGGAAACAGTGACAGGAATCTCTTAGCATAGTAAGGAGGCTTACAATATCCACCACTAGGCACAGCTATTCTTTTCTCAACCCCACCCCAAGTTGCACACCGTAGGTAAACAAGCCCACACCTAGCTCAGAAAACCTCCCTCTCACCACCTCTACTGCATCTGCTGTTGACACTACCCCTTCCAGATACCATATTTTTATTTTATTTTATTTTTATTTTATTTTATTTCTTCACTCACAGCTTCTGAGCTATGGTTTGACATGCCAGGAAATGTACATCCAAACCAGCCCAGTTCTTGGGGATAGAAGGAGACAATATCTTATAGGCACTATATCATACATCAGGATTTCATAGCAATGTTGAAGAATGATTGAGCATTGCAGATATCTGGGATTTGATGTAGGCATGGCTTTCTCAAATTGCAATCTGCAGAGAAGTAGCACAATCACAATTCTGTTGGGATATGCATTGCAAGCCACTGGTACAAAAATAGCCACTTAAAGCAATAGGGATTTTAAGTGATTAGGCAAGAATTAATGGTCTCAGTATTTATACAATTAAATAAATTATTTACCACTGGGTATAGTATAATAATTAAAGTGTTGATCTCTGGAGTGACACACACAAAACATTTATTTAAAAAATGTTCACAGAAAAGTGAAATGCACCAGTATTTAGTCAGTTTCTCCTCTCCGTACATATTCACTGACACTGGTACCATGCTTTCCTTCTTCCTTTCCGCTGGTTCACTCAAAAGATGTTTCATAGCTTTTCATAACACATTCAAACTTCCTCAGATGGCATCTATCTCAAGAGCTCAAAATCTCCAGCATGATTTGCATGACTGTCACAGTACTTAAAAACGCATCAAGTATTTAGAGTTCCCAGGGTATTTCCTAGTTCTTCAAGATGGCTACCATCATTCCTTAGAAACTCAACAGAATTGTCTAAGGAATGTGTTAAGGGTTTAAAAAAAATAAAAAACCCAGTTCTAGGAGCTGTATTGGGCTGCTAACTGAAGCTCTGGTTGTAGTGTGTGAGGTTTACTTAAAAACAAACAAAAAACCTCAGTACCCTCAGAGCTACAAGTGACACCAGGGCAGATTGTGCCATTAAAATGAAGCTGATTTAGGCCAGGCTTAAAGAGATGTATATGTGAAGAAATATCAACAACCTCAGATATGCTGATGATACAACCTTGATGGCAGAAAGTGAGGAGGAATTAAAGAACCTTTTAATGAGGGTGAAAGAGGAGAGCGCAAAATATGGTCTGAAGCTCAACATCAAAAAAACTAAGATCATGGCCACTGGTCCCATCACCTCCTGGCAAATAGAAGGGGAAGAAATGGAGGCAGTGAGAGATTTCACTTTCTTGGGTTCCATGATCACTGCAGACGGTGACAGCACTCACGAAATTAGAAGACGCCTGCTTCTTGGGAGAAAAGCAATGACAAACCTAGACAGCATCTTAAAAAGCAAAGACATCACCTTGCCAACAAAGGTCCGTATAGTTAAAGCTATGGTTTTCCCAGTAGTAATGTACGGAAGTGAGAGCTGGACCATAAAGAAGGCTGATCGCCGAAGAATTGATGCTTTTGAATTATGGTGCTGGAGGAGACTCTTGAGAGTCCCATGGACTGCAAGAAGATCAAACCTATCCATTCTTAAAGAAATCAGCCCTGAGTGCTCACTAGAAGGACAGATCCTGAAGTTGAGGCTCCAGTACTTTGGCCACCTCATGAGAAGAGAAGACTCCCTAGAAAAGACCCTGATGTTGGGAAAGATTGAGGGCACAAGGAGAAGGGGACGACAGAAGATGAGATGGTTGGACAGTGTTCTCGAAGCTACTAACATGAGTTTGGCCAAACTGCGAGAGGCAGTGAAGGATAGGCGTGCCTGGCGTGCTCTGGTCCATGGGGTCACGAAGAGTCGGACACGACTGAACGACTGAACAACAACATGTGAGTGTGTGTGCATGCCTGACAAATATCAATGAGCAATTCAGCTTATTTGGTTTACTGGTCACCAAACTAAGCAGGATACCCATGACTGGAACTCACCAAAGTGTTTTTCTTTGATTAAAAGCAGTTATCTGCCTGTAAGCCAAGTGTGCAACTTGGATAGGAGCTATAGTACTTGGAGGGCTTAACCTTTCACCCCATTCTCTTGTATTTATTCAAATATTTACAATCTGCACTTTCATAAGGCATAGTACAGAGTACAAAAATATAATACCACCACTCCATAAATATCCATAAAGCTTAATTAAGAACATTAGTAATTTTCCAGCAAAACTCCCTGAAGCCATTGTTCTCCATGGAGACATTGGGGAAAGGCAGGTACAAAAATACAAGTACCTATCTCCTCACCCCCCCCAATGCTGCCTGTACCCTCTGCAGCTAATAACAGCTGGGTGGGGCATTTTGAGTCAGGGGAACAGTGTGTGCAAGTGAATTATTCCCTTTCTCTAGCTCTGCAACTCCAGTCAAAATTGGAGCCCATTGTGGCTGCGTTTAACCATCAGAGGATCTGAAAATGAATCTCCCATGTCAAATTTAGTTTGTCCTTTTGGCATATGGCTTTGGGGTACTCCTGGATGCACCTACTTGTTTATAGTATTTCCATTGATTTACGAAGACAACTCTGAATAATTCCTTAAACCTAGAAAAGCATTCTTGCCGGTTTATGTACCTTTAGGGAATTATTCCCCTAGAGACATTAGACAGAAGAAACACCTTTACATTATTTTGCTTTTGGACCATTGTATGAACATTGGGTTAAGCAAGTATTGAGATTACTTTATTTCAGTTCATAATGTTATTTTTTAATAATGCAGGGTGGTGAAGCTCTGGATGAAAATAGGATACAAGATAATAGAAGCACAGATACTATATTATATAAACCAATTTATTTATCCCAGTGTAGTTCTAAAAAAGTAGAATAGTGTAGAATATGCTATTATTTTATTAACAAATGCATTAACATCTACTTGAAATATATTCTCATGGTGCCTTTCAGCATTTTAATGCAGGGTTTGTTAATCCACCATCGTAGCATTTCTATATAATTGAGAAATTGACCTTCCTTTAAGTCATTGAATATGCTTCCACAAAATGTGATAGTCACTAAGGTGATTTTCTACTTTCATATCTTAAATACTGAATTTAATTGAGGACAAACATGCACATTTTTCTCCTCTTAGTTCTAAAAGGACAGTTCTTTGGGTGCACTAAAGTTGATGTGTTAACTTTTCAGCGCCTTCATCTTCTTAAACTGTAAACAATATAAACGTACGGTTCTGAGCTCACAGGGGAAATAGACTGTGTCTGGTCACAAAGTCAGTGTCATGCTGAGAGTATACAGGACCTTGGACAGCTCCAGTGAGCCCTGCTAAGGCTGCTACAAGAAAAATGTCTCTGCATGGAGCAAAAGCTAACTGAAGCCTTATGTAGGCTGGTAAAGTGTGATAGGCTCTGCCTCCCTGAAGGGGCTGACTGTTTAAAGGGCCCTTACCTTATTTTATAGCCTTTGGGTTCTGTGAGACTCCTGAGACAAAAGTTCTCTGGGGGACTTACCTGCTGTGTCATAGGATAGTGGCAAGGCTGTGTCCTCTGGCCAGGAGGACCTTGAATAAGGTATTGGAAGTTCTCCCTGCCTTCAGAGGGAGTAGCCTGAACCTCACCCAGGTACTCTGCTTTTGATTTTCCTTCATTTGCTTAGATCCTACCTTCCTCCACTTCTGTCCTGCATATTACTGTTGAAGGTAAAGGACCCCTGGACAGTTAAGTCCAGTCAAAGGCAACTTTGGCACTCATCTCACTTCAGGCTGAGGGAGCTGGCATTTGTCCACAGACAGCTTTCCGGGTGATGTGGCCAGCATGACTATTTTCATAGCACAAATTGGGTTAAAAACAGTTTAACTTACCAAAAGAGTGTTCAACCATCTTCTCAGCACCCAATCATCACCACACTTTTTTGAATTTTGAGACTTTATGCATAATATGCTTAGATGTTTGAGCCAATTTTTGGAGTATGTAATGTAAAGTACTGTATCACATTGTTGTTATTGTTGTGTAGTTGTTTAGTCGTGTCCGACTCTTTGTGACCCCATGGACCAGAGCACGCCAGGCATTCCTGTCTTCCACTGCCTCCCGCAGTTTGGTCAAACTCATGTTAGTCGCTTTGAGAACACTGTCCAACCATCTCGTCCTCTGTCGTCCCCTTCTCCTAGTGCCCTCAATCTTTCCCAGCATCGGGGTCTTTTCCAGGGAGTCTTCTCTTCTCATGAGGTGGCCAAAGTATTGGAGCCTCAGCTTCAGGATCTGTCCTTCTAGTGAGCATTCAGGGCTGATTTCCTTAAGAATGGATAGGTTTGATCTTCTTGCAGTCCATGGGACTCTCAAGAGTCTCCTCCAGCACCATAATTCAAAAGCATCAATTCTTCGGTGATCAGCCTTCTTTATGCTCCAGCTCTCCCATACATCACTACTGGGAAAACCATAGCTTTAACTATACGGACCTTTGTCGGCAAGGTGATGTCTCTGCTTTTTAAGATGCTGTCTAGGTTTGTCATTGCTTTTCTCCCAAGAAGCAGGTGTCTTAATTTCATGACTGCTGTCACCATTTGCAGTGATTATGGAACCCAAGAAAGTAAAATCTCTCACTGCTTCCATTTCTTCCCCTTCTATTTGCCAGGAGGTGATGGGACCAGTGGCCATGATCTTAGTTTTTTTGATGTTGAGCTTCAGACCATATTTTGCGCTCTCCTCTTTCACACTCATTAAAAGGTTCTTTAATTCCTCCTCACTTTCTGCCATCAAGGTTGTGTCATCTGCATATCTAAGGTTGTTGATATTTCTTCCAGCAATCTTAATTCCGGCTTGGGATTCATCCAGTCCAGCCTTTCGCATGATAAATTCTGCATATAAGTTAAATAAGCAGGGAGACAATATACAGCCTTGTTGTACTCCTTTCCCAATTTTGAACCAATCAGTTGTTCCATATACAGTTCTAACTGTAGCTTCTTGCCCCACATTGAGATTTCTCAGGAGACAGATGAGGTGATCAGGCACTCCCATTTCTTTAGGAACTTGCCAATTGTATTTTTTGTCTTAATAAAATAATTAATTTAAGTTATAGGAATGGGAAATTAATTTTTTTTTGCAGCATAATGCAGTAAACATTTGGTAGAATTGCTTGGTAGGCCACTTTTTGCTAGGAATTCTAGAAAACTTTATCATAATTTCATGTTCATTATATAAGAAAAATAGGGTTGCCACCCAATTAAAGAAATGTTAGCTGGTTGATCATATGAGTTTCAGTTGATCTATCAGCTAATTAGTCAATTTATTATGCAGAAAAAAATTAATGTGAGAAAAACAATAGCAATAAAGGGAAAAACACATTTCTTTGTTTTTATCTGAGGCATGCATCGCCACAGCAATAAACTATTGTAGAAGAGGTAGTTTTCTATCTGCCTCATGTATGAGAGAATGCTATGTACTTCCTGCAGTTTTTATAAGTACTTATAAGCAGTGCTTTTTTTCCTAGGAAAAAAAGGTGTCGGTACACACTAGCAGGCAGGGGGAGGAGGCCAGCATGTGGCATGGCCTAATGGCAAGGTTGGGCGGTCGGGGTATGTTAGCTGCTTGAAGCTCCTTTGCCCACACACCTATCAGAGTGCTGCCACCCAGGTAAAAAGGCCTCTGAAACATTCCACCAGGGAAAACAAACAAACACTGCTTATAAATAAGTTATTGCGTGAGAGTCTGGCACTGTCCATGGCTAGAATGTGTCACCAACAGCTTTCTACTGAGGCAAGAATGTCTTTTACCCAAAAAAGATGTTCCACCCTGTCTTTAAATTGATTAAACTAGCTGTTATAGACTAAGCATATGTGGCTGTCAAGAAAATATTTTATTAACAATTTTGCCAAGCCCTAAAGACCATAATCTATGCCTTCCCAGGTGCTTATTGAGAGTGTTACAACTGAGCATAACATGTTGAGAAGGTTGTGCCTCAATGCTCTGGGTAACAACAGTCTTGGAGAGTAACATAGGTACTGTACCTTTCCTTGACAGGAAAACATCATGGAAATCAAGCCATGTTGTTTAAAGTGGAGCATCTGCCTCATATACCACTCCCTCATTGTGTCAAGTAGAGCATTGTGAGGGTAAGCACCAGAATTTTCTGATAGACTGGAACAAAAAGCTCCATTCTTGTAACTTGTGGAAAAGGGGGGTTGGGCTCTAGAATTCCCACAGAATTTCCTTTCTAAGATACACAAGTGCCCTTCTCTAAAGAGTCTACTTTTAATGCAAAGTTTCCTTTATCCAAAGAGGTTTCTTAGGCCTTTGATAGACTGAGCAACAGATGATGATGATATTGCTCCTGCTGTTCGCTTTCCATAACTTTTTCTGTTTTGTTTTTAGATGCTGTTTTATGAATAACATTGTGCATTGCTTTAAGCACTGTTGAATAAAACAGTGTACAATGCTGAGTAACAATATATCTTTATAAAAGTGTGAACCATCAGAATATACTCAATACCCTGATTATAACAAGCATAAGGCAGATCATATCATAACCTCAAGTCATATGATGTATGTTGTTATGAAAAGTGGGTCATTACAAGCATCATAGGAACTTCGGTAAAGTTGAGAAACAGGGCATTATGTTGTATAACTAACATTTTTTTTAAAAAAATCTTTATCCTCTTTGGAGACCTCCTCTTTTCTTCCCAACCTCTGTTTCTGTGCTTTCAAGGGCACATGCCGAGGAGGGACGCAAGGTACTATTGTCAACAAAGTCTTTTATAGTTAGATCTCTGTTTGGAATAGTACTTTTAAAGATATCACCAGAACTCTAAAAAATATATAAGTGAAAGGAAGAACGAAATGTACTAGCCATCTGAGGACAGCAATCACTTCATCTCTTGAGTTTTTGGAGGAGCTTCTTTTGGTTTTCTTTCTTGGATGTAAACTTAGAAAAAGAAAAGGTATGTGTTGGAAGCTCTAGCAATTGTAGGGTGTTGCTATTTCAGACTAGTATTTGGAAACAGTAGATTTTGGACTGTACAAGTTGGTTTCTTGTAGACAAGGGCAGGAACTAAAGGTGAATTTAAGATTACCTTTGATTATATAATTGATGACATTTATAACAACATATGAGAACCTTATGTGAGTGTAAGTTTAGTGCAGAATTTAAACTTTATTTGTTAACTTAACCCCCCCCCCCCAATAATGGACTTATGGCATAGTAAGAATATTTTCAGTATAGATTGTATGCTTTGTTTTTTTCACAAGCAATGTAGTTTCTTTAAAATCTGTCTGATCACATGAAATACTAGACTGTCTAGCTAAATGTGTTGTGACATTCTATGCATTTTCCCCATGTGCTGCATTCATTCTCCAGATTGTATCTGAATTCCTTGTAAGGAAGCAACTTCCATTTAGAGTAAGCAAATGAGAATCAGTTTGCATGTTCAAAATAATTCTCAGTATGTGCAGCTATGTTGCTTCTGGAGTTTTGAACGTGAAGGTGTGAGTTTAACAGCCTTGAGAACACAATGTAGAACTAAAAATCCAGGTCTTGGGATTTCAGAATTGCTTGCAATGAATTGGGAAATGAAGTTTTCAAATGCTTAGAATTTACTAAATTTCGAATTATTACTAATAACACCTTGTTTTGACTAGACCACTTGGGGGGTGATATAATGTAGAAATCTTGTTCTCGTACAGAGTCTTCCTGTTAACTGGAAGTTCAATAGCCTTACGTCTCTTTATCATGAAATGATTTAGCCCACATATTTGAAGGCAAAGTAATAGATTAAACAGGTAATAGAGCAGGGGTGGGGAACCTGTTTGCCCATTAGATGATGTTGCACTACAGCTTCTATCCTCTCCAAGCAGCATGTCACAGATGAGAGTCCCAACAACATCTGAAGGGCCACAAGTTTCCCATCCCTGGTGCAAAATAAGACATTAAATTGGGCATTTTGGTTGAAAAACCTAAAAAGATGAGGGAACTTTCTTTAATGCTTACAGATGCTCTTAAAAGAATGAAGCAAATCTATTCACAGCAATAGAAAAATATCAAGCAATAAGAATTCAAAGTCATTAAACTGAATTAAATAAAAACAACCATGCATACATAGTGCAAAACCAGCAACAACTGAAACAAAATTCAAAATAATTTTTACTCCAAAGACCTTCCCAGAGAGACAGGACTGAACCTGACATATAAATATTCAAAGCTTTGGATCCTGGATACTATAAGAAAGGCATTCCATAAAAGTATTCATTGTATAGCAAAAATAAACAAACTAACATTAATAGTCCAGCTTTTGTTGTATTGCTGATATTAAAACATAGAATGGGAGTATGTCAGAAATAAATTGAAATAATCAAGTTTAATCTTGGGTAAGTATACTTTTTTAAAAAATGGAAGGTCTAACAAGAATTATATGCATTTTGAGAAAGAGAGTTTTCTAATGCTCTCAGCCATTATTTCAATATGTATATGTTGAATCAAATCTCTGCAATACCACAATATTTTATTTATTCAAAATATTCATACTTTTGTTTCTTAGCTATAGTTACTGAGGCAGTTCACAGCATGAATTAAAATAATATCAACAGGAAAATGCAATGATCAAAAAACCTAAAAATCAACGTTAAAAAATGTGATAATACAGCAGTTGAATCCAATTTAAAACAGCCACAGATCAGAGAATTAAACCCCATCAAAAGCCTGAGACAATAGCAACATTAATATGCACGAAAGATGATATTTAAATACTTCAAGGGAATTTCATAGATGAAATGTTCCAAACGAGTAGCCCCTGTCCCTGTTTTGTTTGTTTGTTTGTTTAAAATATTTATATGCTGTCCACCTGCCAGACTTGCCCTGTGGCAGACGGAGAAGATAAGGATAACACCTTGATCTAAAACATACCAGAGCAGTTCACAGTACACAATTCAAATTCATATATTAAAATATTAAAACCACAATAAATTTCCAACAACTGAAGCCAAAATAATTAAACCTGAGCTGGGAGTTAACAGCCAACAAATACCTGGCTAAGCAAATGGACTTCTAAGCAGGTGCTGAAAACTCATCAGAGTTGGAACCTGTCTTATTTTAAGTTGTTATTATTTATTAAATATTAGTTACTTTATCTTGCCCAGGGCAACCCAAAGCAACTTACAACAGTTGCCAGCTGCCTCACCATTCTTAATCTGCTAATAGTAAACTTTAGGGACAAGAGCCTATGCCACACTAGCAGATGTTGTAGAACTTTCTCTTCCAATTTTTGCCTGAAGCACTGGCACTCCCCAATCTGCTCCAAAGGCCTCCCTATCCCTCTGGAACAGGTTTTGTGGGTGTGCTGTAGAGGGAGAGGAAATACCATTTGTACAAGGACGTCCATCACACAAGCAGGTTAGCAACACTAGATGTTACCCTAGGAGTCCTAAGCATTCAGCAATTTTCTCATAATAAACAGGGCCTCCTCCAAAGTTTAGTGAAAACAAATTAAAAAATGACTTTTTCTCCCCACTCCTCTCCCTAAAATTGCTTTTGCCTCATTGGGAAAACCCACATCATATTCGGTGCAGCACAGCAGTAGACCCTTAGTCAAAAGCTTCACCATAAGAATTCCCAAAGTAGAAGCAACCTACAGTTTTCAGTGTCAAACTTCTTACAAAATGCAAATGTGTGTAGTTTGCTGGACCCAGGAGCATGTTTCTGTAGTTCAAGTAGTGATGATAGCCTTGAGTATATTTTAATAGTTCTTTGAGCATGCAATTCTTTTGATGACTAGCACAGTCAACAAGCAGGGGCTAGAGGAAGTACATTCTCTGGTTACCAAACAGTTGTGCTAAATAGTGGGATTGTGATAAACAGCTTCTGTTCTTTAATTGATGGCTGCTTGTTTGAAACCTGCCCTGCTCTGTTGCTATTTGTGGGTTGCATGTAAGTGTCAGTGGTGTCCCTCTTCTGGAATGCTCTGCTGTGTGCCTCAGGCCATATCTCTTCCATTCCTGAAAGTTTTCAATTTTAAGTGGCCCATTGCTTGTTAACTTTAAATTACCGTTGCTTAAATTGGAAGGATTGGAGATCCTAAATCTTGACTCTCATGACAAAAACAAAACCATGACAACTGCTCCCTTTGCAGCCAGGAAGGCTGCTCTCATACTCAGAGCTAGAAAAAAATATGCTAAATAAGATGCAAAATAATGTGGCACTACAACCTTTAGCCAGATTGATAAATGATGTGCAGGAATATGATGGATGAACAGGTAAACAAGTCCAAATTCCACTAAATGCAGTTTTGGATAACCCAATATATGCTTCAAGTACAGAGCATGCACTAAAGCCAAGGTCTGAGGTGGCTTCTGCCAGCCATCAGCCAATTTTTGCACTTTAGAAGATAAGCATGATATTCAATTAAAATGTTGCCTGCCTCTTCAGCAGCATGTTTTGCATTCTGTCACAATGCTGTTATGACACTATAGGTATTTAGGAGCTGCTTATTATAGCTATTTTAGTTCCTGCTAAGTTTTTTCTGGACTTCTCCCAAGTTTCAACTCTTCACTCTAAGCTTGCCTTTGTAAATTGATGTCATTGTGATGTGCCTCAAAATATTCGACATGCTTGTGCTCTATTCACGTTCTCCTGGGATTAGTCAAGGGAACTGATTAAGTAGCCTATAAAAGCTAAACTTTCAGTTTATTCATTTTCGGAAGACTCTTACCACTTTCCCTTCCGAACTAAGTGAATATGGGCAGAATTTGCCATTCCCAATCCATAATGCTTTAATAATAACAAACAAACAAATAAGTATCAATTTGTAATTTATTGGGACACCTCTGTGGGGCCTCAAGTTATTACAAACAAGCCATGTTGGGTAACTGTTGTCTGCTCAGTGAAACTTAAAAGTTGACTGGCCGGAATGGAGGGGATCGGGTCCTACTACTGCTGGACTTGATTGATTGATGTTTGGTTTTATAAAAATATTTAAAGACAGCAGCTCCTCATGCAAAATCTCAGTGGTATACAACAAAATATACAAAACAGCTAAAATACAATTTAAAAACATACAGAATGATTATAAAAATAATCCACCCATCTTAAAAGTTTAAACCACTGACTAGGCCTGTTGACACAATAAAAGTCTTCAATACTTTTTCTTTAGGTTAGAAGTGAGGATGCCTGCTGGAATACCTGATTTCTAGTCAAAGCCAGTTAGTTGTCCCACATGGTCCAGAAGCTTAACAGCACTCCATGACCTCAGTGATGGAGCTGTGATATAAGGGCTTAGGTTATCCTTAAAGGCATCCTAATTGTTTAGGGCTTTGTATGTAAATACAAGACCCTTGAACCTGGCTCAGTAGTATATGGGCAGCCAGCGCAGATGTTTTAACAATGGTGTTGCATGCTGTTGGCTGCCTGACCCCATCAGCAGTCTAGCCAATACATTTCTGCACTACCTGCAGCTTCTTGATCAGGCCCCAAAGCAGCCACACATAGAGCACATTGGCAGATGGATGAAGCCTCATCGAAGCTGAGTTGCTACCACAGTCTAATGGCCCTTTTGTGCCATGCCTAAAGGACCCAGCAGCCCCACCCCCTCGCCCAAGTCCAGACTCGGCCTGGTTCAGTGTTGGGTTGAGCAAAGAGTTTTACATGAGTGATAACCATAGCCTGTTGTCCTTTTTGTCAAAAAGGAGTAAAAAGATTTCAACTTTTGCAGTCAAAATCTTGGTAATCCTAAAATTTGGCAGCATGACTAGCAACAAGCATATTCAGAGGCTGTAGGAACATAAGAAGCTGACCCAAACTGAGTCAAACCATTGGTTCATTCCACCCAGTGCTTTCCACATTAGCTGGTAGTGACCCTCGGGGATCTACTTGAGCATGGTGGAACCCCTTCATACAAAGCATGCACTCTTCCATTGAACAAGTAATTTGTACAAAGCATAGAAGCATAGTATTATAGAGCTGGAAGGGACCAAAAGGATCTTCTAGTCCAACCCCTTGCAATTCAGGAATCTTTTGCCCAAAGTGTGAAGCATTTGTCAACATATCCATTCTCAGTGTGACTGTAATTTCCATTGTCATTGCTGTCACATTATAGATCTATTTATATGAACTTTGCACAGCCAGTGAACATTGTCAGTGGAATGCAAGATAGTAGTACCCTTGTTAGAGCAGGGAGGAGTGAATTTGAAAACATATAATTGTGACTGAGCCAGGGAGGTTAGGAATTCAGAATGCTGTCCATCCAACATTCACCTGATAGTTTTGGCATGTCCTTAATGGTTACTCATCATCATCTGTAAAAGCTGTTGTATAAAATAATAATGAAGTAATAATGGCTTTCAGGGTTGCTTGGTGGATAAATGAAGTAAGGTTTGAAAGTACATTGCATATTAAAAGCCTTAAAATTACCAATAGACATGATTTTCTGTATGGAAAGGTGAAATGCTCCATAAAGTTTAACTGTCCTTGCTTTTAAAAAAATAGCATTTATTTCAGGAGGATACAAAAGAACAAATACAATATATTATATTATGTGCTTTGATAGAATTTCTTTTTCTTCTTTTTAACTTTAATTTCATAGTAAATGAGTAATTAATTAATATTGATATGCTAGTATTTGTATATTCCTCCAAGGGATATGCAATTATTACCAGTCTTTCCACCAAACATACTGAAGCTTTGTTTCCTTCTCTTGTCTTAATTCTGACATGGCAGCAAAGAACAACATACAGGCACAAGCCCACAGCCTTCAGAATTGAATGACAGCAGCCTGCCCTTTCAGCTTCAGCTCAGAAGGAGGGGCAAATTGTAAGGAGGCCCCTTTCCTCTGAGTCCTTGACCTGAGAGGAAGAATGCCCCTTGCACAGTAAGGGAAAGAACTGGCCTTGGAGAATGTGTGACTCAGGTGTTCATTCTCTATGCCTAATTTGTCTCTCCCATTGGATTCTTAAAACTGTGAGGGGAAATATCCTCTTGCAATTTAAAGGGTGATGATGAATTGGAAGAATGGTCCTTGAAGGCATTATGTAAGCCAGTTCTCTCCTCTCAGCCTCGAAGATGGACTTTTTCAGAGGCCAAAGCGAGAAGAAAATAACCCTCCCCACCTTACCCAGCCAACACAATTTTGTGCCTTTAGTGCTGCAGTTCCAGGGTGGAAGGTTGCTTGTTTTATTTATGCATTGAGCCCATCAACCTCCCACAATGGCTTCATGCATGAAGAAAATAAGAGTAAGCTCACACAGCTCGTGTGGTCAGGTATCAGGTGTCCTCCTTAATACTGGATGGTTTGGTTTTTCTAGAGCTTTCTGGACCCATGTCCTCTTTTCCTAGATGTCTGTTAAAACTCCAGTAAACCATGTTCAAGGAAGGGGGTTCCAAAGTAGTCAGTTTTCAGTGGCTTTTTCTTTTTTAATGTAATAAATCAGAAAGCTGGCAGCCCTGCTGCTACTGCTGCCATAGTGTAATAATAATAATAATAATAATAACAACAACAACAACAACAACAACAACAACAACAACAACAACAACAACAACAACAACAACAGCTTCTAATGCTCCTGGGAAATGCCAGTACACAATGACATGCTGTTGTTTCCTTTTCCTGGGACATTGTATGGAAAAGCAAATGGCTGACATTTGTCATTGGAATTGGAAAGGATGGTACATCATCATGTACACTTCCTTCCCAATAGCATTTGTGTGTGTACCAACTCTCCACCATCCAGGCCCAAGGTGGGTTATGTACAGCTCCATACAACAAGTAAAACCATGTACTATGTAAACATTGCTAAATCATAAATTAAATCGAATCAACAGCAGTCAGAAAGAGTGACAAAATAACAATTTGTGCACTGTGGCAGCAGAATTACGCAATTTCACCTGTTTTCCCCTACCCCCTTTGTTATTGATGACGTCTCTCCATAAGTCTCTCTGCAGGAAATTGGCAAGTGGCTGGAACAACTCATTGCCTCCACCCCAAATGTCACATCATAGGGCTGAACATTCA
This sequence comes from Darevskia mixta, assembly GCA_034641385.1. Taxonomy (NCBI): domain Eukaryota; kingdom Metazoa; phylum Chordata; class Lepidosauria; order Squamata; family Lacertidae; genus Darevskia; species Darevskia mixta. Next base: position 9,567,047 of record JAWWNH010000105.1, read on the forward strand.
GGACAGTGGTTCCCAACTAGTGGGCAACGGACCCCAGGGGGTCTGCGTAACTCACCCAGGGTATCAGCAGCCCCATTCACGTAACAAAAACTACCATAGAGATACTATTTTTTTCAAAAGTAGGGAGTGCATGGCTTGGTTTTTGAAAAATGGGTTCTGTATTGGGAACCACTGATTTAAGAGATAAATTGCAGTGTATATAAGCATTAGTCTTGGACCTGCAGAACATGCTCTTGGATAACTGCAGCCTCCCTTCCTGCTTAGCCAACACAAGGAGCCCTTGATTGGGATAACTCGTGAGTACCCCTTCCTATCATTTCTCTGCAAAAGATCATTTTGGCAGTAGAGAAAGGCTGATTTTTCATTACTGGAAAGATAGTGAGTAGACGAGGATTTGGACTCTGAAAACGCATCTGCTGCTAGCCCAGTTTCACCAGCACACTCTCATCAAACAGATCCCTTTGATGGAAAGGATGGGTCTTCTGTTTCACCATCCTAATTCCAGGATGGAAAATGAGTCACTCATAGCAAGATAATAAATTGCCGCAAAAAGTTGAGGTGTTGTACAGACACTTTGTAAAAACAACAACCAGTTTTCAAAGTTCTTTTTATCGCAGATTGGCACAGAGAAAATAGAAGGTGTATTTCATTTTAAGCATAAAAGCTTTTTCTGTAAAATACATTGCTATTGTATTGTGTATACATTAGCATCTTACATACAGAGAAAAATATATTAAGCTGCAAATAATAATAATAATATCCTCAAACAATTAAAGTAAAAAATGTTCTGGTAATTAACTATTATTTTTCACAAAACTAGTCTAATTATGTATCAGTCATGCTGAAATGAAAGGTCAATAACTACAGATGCATAATTTCCTTCTGATAGATTGCTGTTTGAAAATAGGTTTATGACAATTATGTGATTAATTTCCTTTTATTAAATAGCCTTATGAAACTTCATGATGCATTCATCTGTTTATTACTGTTTCTTTTTCTGTTTAGTTTGAATTTAATGGTGGATGCAATCTAACCTCAGTAGAAAATCTAGATAGCTAGACATTGCCTTTTAAAATAGTCCCCAATTGCATGTTAATTATATACTGTCTGTGAATTCTAGGTGGTGAATAATCACACACACATTCCTTTTCAGTCCACAAAACCTCATCTGTATCAGAGCAAATTGGCAATTCATGTTCTCTGTGCTGGATAAGTAATAGTATTGTGCATTGTTCCTGAGATGTGCATATTATTATTTCTCAATATTAGTTCCCAGCCTTAGTTTGGAGCTTATATAACCAAGAAGAATACAAAAAAGCTAAATATTATGAAACACTTTACACAGTAAAAGTGGTGTATAAAGTGGTGTTTAAATTGATAGTATTTGCCTCCTTCACAAGCCTTGAATCTTTCTGTTACATACCAGCCATCTCACTGTAAGATGCTCTTTAACATGGTAACTGCTCCTAGTTCTGAGCATGGAAAATGAATGGGCAGTCAAAAGAACTTACAAAAATATACATTTTGATTGCAGAATGACAGATATGTTTTCTGTTGCAATCATTCATCACTGTATTTGTGAACTTCCCCTAATATTTCAATTGACTAATTCACAAAGGCAACAAGAAATATTTTAGCTGATAAATTAGACGTGGGAGAGATGTCCTACGTCTTCTTAAACCTATACTTTTGTTACATAGTCACCTTTTAAAGGAAACTTATATAGCTTCCATAAGCGACTAGGTTTTTTTTTCCTCTTTAGAGAGCATTTAATGATGAGTGCAATCTAACCTTAGTAGAAAATCCAGGTAGCTGTGTTCGGGGTTTATTAAATTTGTGTATCTCTTCCCACTAAAATGTGCCAAAGCGACTTACAAGCAACTAAAATATAGCAACTGATTACCTAGCTAGATCATTTTCTTTTAAAATGGTCCGTGATTACATATTAATTGTATGGTACCAATGGTGCTTAGGAAAGTTTGCTTATTTTATAATAAACATTATTGAACAGTGAGTGACAGAGGCCGATTCAGGATACTGTCTATTTATGTAGTATCCTTTGAAGCCTACAGTCAGAAAAGCTACAGACTTGAATTGCCGTTGATTTGCAGTACATTTACCAGCATTTCCAATTGCAGAAGAAAGTTGAGAGCAAGGTGGTTTGAGGACTTGGACTCACTGGAAAAAAGAGGGTGCCCTACGCCTTTTCCAGATTGGCTACAGTATTTCACAACAGAAAAATAAAAACACAGTACACAGGCCACCAAATAAAATAAATTTGAATTGAAACCACCACAGAAGACTGGCCCAGGTCAGCCAGATATTTATCAGAAGGAGAAAAAGGTGTACTGTAAGCCCTCTGAGAGTATTTCAAATATAGTTGTAGGTCTCCTATGTGAGATAGATGTATGGCTTTTTTGCTAGCTCCACCAGACTCTGTCACTCTTGTAAGATGTGGATAGTGCATTGGCTTGTTGGATCAGTGCAAGCACTTTCTGTTTCAAGATTAGTTTCTGGTTTCAAGCAGTGGCCTATCAGTTGCCTTTCTTTTCTTTTTCTTTTTTTAATGCCTTATTAATTTTACAAAGAAAAACAATCACCAAAAACAATACAAACTCAATACAAATTACCAAGAAAAAAATTAGATTCATACATAACAGATTCCATTATGACTTCCAATCACCCCAGTGTGGTTCCCAAGTTACATTTTTGACTGCACACTTTCCACTGTGTCTCCTAAATTGTCTCAGTTGAAATTGGTTTTTTAAAATTTCCTACTATCATGCAGGGGTCAATCCAGACCTGCCAAAGAATTTAGATTTTTACAATGTTCTTTTAGGTATACTCTGTAAGTATCCCATTCTCTATTAAATGTTTGTTCTGCAACATCTCTAAGTCTTCCTGTCATTCTTGCTAACTGTGTATTCTAGCATTTTCGTCTGCCATCCAACTTAGTAGGAATAGATTTTCCTTTCCATCCTTTTGCTATTATGATTCTTGCTGTGGCTATTGCATACATAAAAATTCTCCTTAGACTTTTTGGAATACCGTTACTCATTATACCCAGCAGAAAGACTTCAGGCTTTTTTTGGAAAGAAAATTTAAACATTTTCTTAAGCTCATTATATATTATATCCCAAAATTCTCACTCTCTTTTTTACAATTCCACCACATGTGGATTATCATGCCTTCCGCCTCTCTGCACCTCCAACAATTGCTTGACCTGGTTTTATACATTTTAGCCAGTTTTGAAGGTGTTAGGTACCAATGGTAAAGCATTTTCATAAAATTCTCTTTCAAATTATAGCACGCAGTGAATTTCAAGTCCTCACTTCATAATCTTTCCCATGCTTCCATTTGAATGTTGTAGCCAAAAACTTTGGCTCATTGCACCATTACCGATTTTACTTCTTCCTCCTTGACTTCCCAGTCTAGGAGGAGTCTGTACATTTTAGAGAGTGGTTTTTCTTTAGTTTGAATTAATTCTTTCTCAAATCTTGATAGTTCTGTAGAAAAGCCCTTTTGTTTGTCTTTTTTGAATGTCTCATTTAGCCGGAAATATTGTAGCCAGTCTGTTAAGTGGGTTCGAATTTCTTCATTTTTTATTTTTTTTTTAGCTTTAGCCCAATTTCCTCTCATGTTTTTTTTTTTTCTTGACTGAGAATGCTTCTATCGGGGATAGCCACCATGGCGTTTTAGGTTCTAACAAGTCCTTATATTTAGCCCACACCATGTATAGCGATTTTCTTACCACGTGCTTCAAAAAACTTTTGTGTATTTTAACCTTTTCATAGCCTAGATAAGCATGCGGTCTGTACCGATTATCAAATCCTTCCAGATCTAGAAAATCAGTATTTTGGAACATCAACCATTCCCGGATCCAGGAGAGACAAGCCGCCTCATGGTATCATTTCAAATCCGGCAGTGTGCCTTTCTGGTCCTCAGAGGCACACTCCCATTTTAAAGCCATCTAAACTAGTGGCTCCTGCCTACCTAGCAGTTTGAAAGCACGTCAAAGTGCAAGTAGATAAATAGGTACCGCTCCGGCGGGAAGGTAAACGACGTTTCCGTGTGCCGCTCAGGTTCGCCAGAAGCGGCTTAGTCATGCTGGCCACATGACCCAGAAGCTGTACACCAGCTCCCTCGGCCAGTAAAGCGAAGTGAGCGCTGCAACCCCAGAGTCGTCCACGACTGGACCTAACGGTCAGGGGTCCCTTTACCTTTACCTTTAAACTAGTGGGACATATCACATTTTGAAGCAGTGAATTATGCAACAAGTTAAAGCTGCATTGTGTGAACATGCTTTTGCTAAGTCTGTCCTGAGCCTACTGTCAGTCAGCTTCATTAGATAACCCCAAGATCTCAAATTGGGGATTGGCGGGGAGGAGGAGGCATTGTCTTCATTTACTAATTGTTGCTTACTGTAGTATTTGTCTACTTAAATTTGCTTTTAAGCCCTATTATATCTTTCATGCTATAAAGTAGAATCTACAGACTCTTAATTACAGTTGATATCTTTCTATTCTGTCCTCAGTATTCTGTCATGATAGCCCTATCCAAGCATCCTACCACTCCTCACAGATGTGATTCCCATTGTGTAAAAGGAGACTTGGGTGCACACTTCCTGATCACCTTCCCTCCCTCCCATTGCTGCCACCATTCCCACATCCCCTTCGCAGTGGTGTTGCACCAGAGGGAGTGGCTCTTTTCAGAGGTAACAAGACATTTGAAACACTTTGTTTTTCTTCTCCATCGCAGACTGGGAGGTGTTCCTCCTCTCTTGGCACTGTGATGAATAGCAAAAACAAAGCCTTCCTCCTTCCTTATTACAGTACTGGAGTCTAGGGGGACCTCATACCTTAGTACTTGGTTAGGAAGAAACCCTCCCTCCTAGGCTGAGTGAATGGATTAAGTGTGCCTGCCCTCTGGAATGTGAGTGTGTATTTGCTTGTCTGCCCCCGAATATATTTGGTTGATTGTTTGTCTTCCTGTTTGCCTGTATGTGTGGGTCTATATTCTATCTGTCTGTATGTGTGTCGTATGTATGTGTCTGTCTGCATCAGTCGTGTGACTTTTGGCCACACCTACTGCTGGCATGTGGCCCTTGCAAGGGTGATTGAACCACACACAAATTTCACTTGTCAAATGTCTGTCCAGTGCTTTTGGAACTCCTTGAAACCTGCCTGTAATTTACCATTCTGAATATTTAGGAACACAATAGATTTTAAGTTAAAAGCATTTTTAACTAACATGCTTAAAACTGGCCATGCTTTTTTAAAAAAGGAAAAAAGTAGTTTCAAGCATTCCTGATTCTTAAGCAGGATGGCAGATAGGGAGAGGAGCAAGTCTTTCCTACCATGCACTTTTCCCCTGAAAAACCCCCTCTGCTGCCAAGCCTACTGTTTGACACCAGAGAGTCTGTTTGCTGAAAACACCGGTTTGAGGGTTTAATATTCGGTGGAAATATGGTGTAGGAGCAAAAGGATTTATTTTCTTTTAAAAACACATACACCCTGTACAGTGGCTGTTATCTAAAGAAAGAAAGATGACTAGTTCAAAGCATTCTATTTTGAATAAGCTTTTAATCCACCAAGAAGTTATGCCCTCACTGTCACCTGCAACTTTCCTTTCCCACTTTTCTACCCGACATTGGAGCATTAATACCACAAGTTCCACCAGAGACCCTTGGGGACTCCTCCATTTATTTCCCTCTATTGTGATGTTGTTCATTTATTTTTTTGTAGTGCTCTCTGTTTTTGAGTAGCTATTGATCATTAAGGAGACCTATCCTCTGATCCCATGAGTTTGATGTTGTTGTTTTCTTTCCCCATGAGCTGCTGTTCTCGAACTTTGTTAAAAGCTTTCTGAGTCCCAATAACATACTGCACACCAGTTCAACAGATCTGTTGCTGAAACCTGTCATCTGTCTATTCTAAAAGCTCTCCTTTACAGACACCATATTGATTCTAGTATGGCATCTGTTTTCCCTCTGTCAGGCTGCATTCACACAGCAGATTATTCAATTTTCCTGACATTTCCCTAACTGCTAATTTCCACATTATATTTTAACTTTCACACGACATAAAAACCACTTCCAGAAATATAGTGGAATATAGTTCAAGGTTAGCACTCATTTCCATGTTATTTGCAGACTTTTATTTTCTCTAGAAGCCTATTACATGGAAATGAGCAGTAAACCTGCACTGTATCCACTATATTTCTGGAAGTGGCTTTTACATTATGTGAAAACTAAAATATAATGCAGAAATTAACAGTTAGGAAAATGTCAGAAAAACTAAATGGACCTTTGACCTGATCCAGCAGGGCTCTGCTTACGATAAATTGCAAGTTTTGTGGGTTATTGTACATGTTTTGACTGCGCTACTTTTCATAGTATTTACTTGGGATTGCGATTACTCCAGGTTTCTCAAACCTGGTACACTTAAAATGTTTTAGACTACAACTCCCCATCATCTATGACCATTGGTCATGCTGGCTGGGCTTAATGGAAATTGTAGTTCAAATATCTAGAGGGCACCAGATTGAGGGACGCCAACAGACCCCAAATTTTCTAGATCCTTTTAAAGAAGATAGTTGGCCTTCTAATGCTATGGAGTGTGTGTGTGTGTGTGTGTGTGTGTGTGTGTGTGTGTGTTGTTTATCTTTTGATAGACAATTTCATGTTTGAATTCTTGAAGAACACTTGGGAAATGGGATCAACTCAGTGTAGTGTTGGTTTTTTAGTTTGTCTAACTATTCTAAAACATTATCCCTTCTTGTCCTCTATATTGCAATTACTAAGTTGTAGTGCGTGAAAATAATTGTTTGAGTGTGAGTAACTTTCCAACATCTTGTATTATTAAGACTGATGTATATAATTCATTTATATCCCAGTAGGTCCCCTGTTTCACTGGTTTGTTGTCCTACAACACATTGGCTGGTTTTTTGATTTTTGTGTTTGATTTAAAATAAATAAATGTTTACCATGAGTGTTTGTATCTCTGAACATAAGAACTGTATTGGATCAGGCCAACAATACCATGTAGTTCAACATCCTGTTTCCAATACTGACCTGACAGACAACATTGGTCAACCAGGAAGCCCACAACCAGGGTCTGAAGACAAACATTCTCCATTTGTTTGCCCTTCCTTGAGCAATTGCAGTTCAGAGATATTTTGCCTCTGAACTTGGAGGCAACATTTACCGGTCTCAGCTAATATATGTGATGGCCACTGGAGGAGTGTTTTTTTGTAGTATATGTTGAATACTGCAGATTATGCCCAAAGAGGTTTACAACAACCTTGCTGTCCAGTATTGGACCCTTATTTCATGCTTGGACTTGGGCTGGTGCTGAGAGAGTACAACAACCCACAGTGCTATTTTTTGCTTTTATCCCTCAATAGCAGGTTGGGCTGAGGCGGCAGTGTAGTTCACTGTTATACTCCTTTGCAGGTTGGAGGGTAGCTTGCAGCAGCCGTGCACTATAGTTTATTGTTAATACTGCAGGCCATAGGTGAAACTGAGGCTGCTTTGGACTCCTAGTAAAACAAAAACAAAACAAACCTGAATCTCTCAAGTTGCAGCAAAGGTCAATTTACTTAAATTGCTTCCACACAGACCTTCTCCTCATAGGCCAAATCAGGCATTCAGAAGCCTCATGCTCCATTGACTTTCATGCAGACTGGTTGCACTTTAAAATGCTCAGAACATAATGAGCATGTTTGTACTTGAAGTGGAACCCAAGTTAGAGTACCAACCCCAGGTTTTGTCTTTTTTGCTTCTTCAGCCGTAAGCTCAGGTAACACATACAGGAATAAACTGCATTATTTTCTTGTGGGGGCCTCACTTGTATTTTCTCTGAATTGTAAAAAAGAAAAAGAAAAAAAAGAAACGCCTAACATTCTTTCATCATTTTTGGCTGCCATTTTGTAGAATCTTATGAACCGTTCTGGATGCTTTACCTTTTTTCCTTATTGCTTTGTCACTCAGGCTGTGATGCTTTGTTGCTGGGTTTCCCACTTGCTCACAGTCATTGCTCTTTAAAGTCATTCTTGTATTTGGAGCTGTGCTGGTGCACACTGCAAAGTAACAATCAGGACTTTCTTCTCTGTATGACTGTCATTAACATGACTATGGTTAGTGGGAATGAAATGGGAGATCACACTTCCTCCACACAGATCCCCTGTAAGGTCAAACATGAGGGTGGGGCAAAGGCTGCTGAACCAGTTCTGCAGGAATGAAGCCACTCCCACTGATACCATTAGTAGCTGGTGCACATGCGCAGTAATGCAAAAACTCAAAAAAGGCAGCATAAAACTATTCTCAGAAATCCCAGAGTAAAGGCTTAGAAGTAGTGGTATCAATATAAGTGTGCATGAGAGAGAGAGAGAGAGAGAGCGCATCACCAAGCAGGCAAGAAGCAAAAATACTGGTTTTAAAACCCACGTTAATGCAGATCAGCCCTGAGTTAGATGGACCCATGATCTGACTCAGTATAAGGCAGCTGTATGAGTTCATAAAACTAATCCTCTTCCCCCCCCCCAACCACCTGAAATTCCCCCTTTTAAATTAAATTTGACTAGTATTCAACTTTTTGGGCAATTATTCACTCACATAGATGCTGAATTTGATAGTGTTCTGGTCACTGTTTCCAAGTGGTTTTAGACATCTTGCACCATTCTTGCTTAAAAGAGCTTATTTTTACATTATATAGTAAAAGTTAAAATATTCCACAACAAAATGGAGAATAAAAATAATCTCTCATGACAAGTCTCTCTCCCCCCCCCCCCCTTTCTTCCTTCTGGTTATCTGTAAAGTATACGCCCATTGTCAGTTTAACAGGGTAGTGCTTGTATAAACATTCTTGTTTCGCCTGTTCCATGTAATAGTTTCTTGTATCGTATTTCTTCTGACCCCGCTATCTGAAACCAATTATAGGAGATCCATTTGGGCTGCATCTATTTTCATAAGGAGCCCAGGCAGCAGAGATGAATATCAACATCAAATATGATTCTGAGTGCTTTGTTATTTATGTTTCAGAGAGATTTTGTAGCCTTCAGCTCTCAAGAATGTGTCACGCTGTGCTGTTTATACATTGAAGATATTAATGGCCATAGATGTCATTTTTCATTTTAACATCTCAAATGCAACAGGCTGATAGGTTAAACATTCCTGTTTTTAACAAAACAATATGAATGACATCTGTTTTCTTTTAGAATTTTTTTTGAAAAGGAGGAAAACAACATATTTATAAAACAATAAATTAATTTGTATATACTAAGCAATTTCAGTCCTGCTTAACACCAAAAAAGAGGTGTAATTAAAACATGTAAAAATGTAGCTCCTGAATATGTACATAACAGGAACTTGTGTGTATACACAGAATCTCAGTAACACTTAGCTGTAAAATTCAGAGAATCCTAAGATGTACAAACCTGGTTAAATATATTATTATCTGTTTAAGATTTTACAATTATCAAAAGTTTTTCAGTTTATTTGTATGTTGCTTACAAGTTTAGAAGTCACTGGCAATATTTACCCATAAATGGTGTGAAGCAATGTGTTCCCAAAGCCACATGATCAATATTTTGTGTAATATTGCCTATTCTGGACACCTGTTGTCCAGAATGGTATTATTACTTTAATCCAAATCCTCAGTGGCTTTATTGTTTTAAGCTGTCACATGTTCCATACTTTTACTGAATTAGATTACTTTGTTGAGTAAAAATGCTACTTAATTCCACACAGATGTTTTTGGAATTTGGACAAGACCACTTCACAAACCTCTAAACTGCTACTAGTGAAAAGTTGCAATTTGTTTCATTAACCCATTTTGCAAGTTTTTGCTAATTGCGTTAAAGGGCAAACAGATCTTCATATAAGTTTACAGAATGGGAGACTGGACCTTCTCCGTAATAGTGCAACCCTGGACTTTGGAGCGCTTTCCCCAGGAAGACATGTCTGGCGCCAAGTTAACTATCATTTCTGATCCAAGAAAATCATTTTTATTCTTCCGGGCTTATGGACAGCTTTAATGATACCATAACTACTCAATCCACCAGGCTTTGGTGTGTGTTTACTGATATTATGTACAGTTTTAATGCTTTTCTCATGTTTTCTTATATTAGAGATACTGTAAATTGTGTTGAGCCCCCCTTTTTAAGTATATGATACTTAAATGATACACAAGTCTTACTAAATCAAATTATCCTCAGTTTTGAAAGATGCACTAATTCCATTATATGCTAAGCAGTGACAAATTCCATACATCGTTCATAGCTCATTCATTTATCATGGATTTAACATGAATAAGTGAATTAACGAAAGGAGAATTTAAGGTACTCATCTCTATTTGTTTATCATACATACTTGCATAATTTTATTTGTATGTTACCTTTCCATAGTTCAAACCATGCTCAGTGGCTTATATCTGAAAAAATACATTGCAACATAACAAAATCAGCCATAAACAATTAATAAAACATCAGAAAAAAACACAACCAAATTGGAACAGCTCCCAAATAAATCATAATATCCAAGAGAGAGATACAAAAAAAGTAGAAACAACCCCCACAACAAAAAACATTTAAACAAAGCCCAGCCCAAGAGTCTACAGCCAAAATCTATACTTCTCAAAGTATTCCAGTTGTCACCATTTCTAAGATACCCTTTCATACAAGTTTAACATTTTAATATGCATTTAGCAGTTGAACACACAAGTTTAAGACAGGAGAAGGGTGCTTCTTTTGCATATAAAATATCCCAGGTTCGATCCTTGGGGCTCCAGGTAGGAAACCCCTCCGATAACCTGGAGATCTACTTCCTGTCAGTGGTAGAGCATCTTTCCACACCCTGGTGTCCCCCAAATATTCTGAACTATAAATTCCATAAGCCCAACCAGCATGACTAGTGGTCAGGAATGATAAGAGTTGTAGCCCAAAACATCTGGAGGGCACCAGATGAGAGAAGTACTGAGCCAGATGGACCAATGATCTTTTGCAGTATAAGGCAGCTTCCTGATAGGGGCATGTGCCATGGTTGTTCTACTTTCATTTCTTACGTGCACATTGCTGAGACTGGCTCCTTGTTTTGCAAACCAGGGATTGCTGTAAACCATTGTACCAGATCAAAGGGATGGAATGAGAAGCTGTCAGAGGTTGTGTGCACATTACAATTTACTCGGCATCAAGTGTGCTAGGTTTGGAAGCCACATAAACACAATATTAGCCACATCCATATTGATGCTGTAGCTTCTTGAGAAATGCTGCTGTTTGGTGCATTTTCCCCTTCCATCTAATTAGAAGACGTAAGCCATATTCACTTTGCAGTTAAGCCAAGGGGTGTACATTTGAGACACCAGCAGATAGGTGCACATGCACAGATGACAGCTTCATGAGTAGGTGTTATGGGGGAGCTTTCCACGGGTGGGGACAGCAAACAGGTAATGTGCATCACGTACAGACACCTCTCCCCCCTCTGTGCTGTGCAAGATGCAAATGTGACTTGAAACAGGGGAAACAGCCTCATGGTGTTTTAAGCCGCCAATGTGTACATAGCCTGGGAGACAACCTTGGCCATATTCTTCTCCTAAAAGCCCGCTGTCCCATCCCTGGATGGTGCTTCCACGCCTCCACAGTACTACTGTAAACCTATAGCTACCACTCTGCATTCTAAAATATTTTTGGCTTAATATAGGCAGACATCTCTTTAGGCTTAGGAATAAATAAGAGGCCTGCTTTTCCTCAGCTAGCTTTGTCACTGAGATCCTCTTTTAAAATCTGTTGCACTTGAATTTAAAGCAAGCTAGGGTTTCGTAGGGCTCATGCTGGTCTGCAATTACTTGAAAAATCCAAGGAAACTGCAAGAGAATTGTTGTGGGTATGCTTCAGCCATGGACTGGTGCCTTTTACAGGCGGACAAATCTGTGTTCTTAGGAGCTGGCGATAGTGCGTGCAGTTTGTTTACTTTGGTTTGCTGTGTCTGCGTGCTTTCTCAGAAAACTTGTATGGAGCCAGACTGTAGCAGCCCTCTCTCTGTCTTTTCATAATTGATCAGGGGATGACTGCTTTCCCTGAGGGTTAAGACGTGGCAACTTTTTCTGTTTGCTCAGCATCTCAATGCAGTAGTTCAAACATTGTTCATACCAGCTGGCAGTGTAATGCCATATGCACATCTTGTCAAAGCAACTGTTGTCATGGCTACTGGAAACTATCTTTAAAAAAGCAGCTCATTTGAGTCTAATCAAAACTATACCTTTCTTTACTAGTTTGGCAATTTTAGGGTGCATACTGTTCAAGTAATCATTTCTCTGTATTTGCAAATAGTTTTCTGTGCCAGTTCTACAGAAAAAAAAATAAAATGTAGTTTTAGTATTTTCAGATCACAAAGTAGCAGCTCACTGGATTTGTTATATGATAGAAAAGTGAATGAAGGAGTCTTAATAGTTTCCTATAGTTGGTTTTGAAGGGTTCCTTAAAAAAAAAAGAAAAAAAGACTTTACTATCCACATTAGTTGTTCGGCTTGTGTAGACCACATTTTAAATTTAGCTATTTTCCTGGTAATTGGCACCTCTCTCTTGTGCTCAGTTTTGTTTTACTTAATTCAAATGAAAGGATTTTTTTTAATGCTATATTTTGATTGCAGTGCTATCACCCACAGAAGCTAATCTGATTGGCTAGGTAGTGATTTCTTTGTTCTCATAGTTTACGAAGAATGCAAATGAAAGCCTCTTAATTTTATTTGGCATTAAAACTCCACTTTATTTTGTCAAACGAGAGGTTTCCCCTTGAATTGTAAGTACAAAAAAGTGTTTTTAATCTTCAATGAATATCCTTATTAATTCACTTTCAAGATAATCTGATGTTGATTCGTCAAATTTAATTACAGCTTCCGGTAACACTTGAAGTCTACTGCTTTTGCTTAAAAATTGTAATATGAAAATGCAAATTGAATGATGATTTACAAGGGTGTGAGCATTTTAGCTGAACACTTAAAGACAAGTTCCTTGTGGAGATGAGACTATTGATGCGGTTTATGATTTTTCCTCTTCAAGCACTTTATACAAATTAATGCTATTTCCTTGAGGATTTGTTGCACATATATACTTTTTCACAATATCTCGCATAAGTACTTTCTGTGGAATTTTCTTGGTGTGTTTAAAGAAAATGGGAAGTCTTCTGTTTTCAGATTGTATAAGGGAAGATCAGATTATGCTTGAAAGTTAACATTGGGTAAGTTAAAAGCAATAACATTTTCAATTAAATGTTCTAAAATTATTTACCTTGATATTGTATTTACTTGCAGGCTTTGCAGGCAGCCAGACAGCTGCTTTTACAGCAACAGACAACTGGACTGAAATCTCCCAAGAGCAGTGATAAACAGAGACCATTGCAGGTTAGTAAATCATCTTTACATCTGAGACCTAATTGCTGTAGCACTCAAGCACACCTAAATATAGGAACACAACTGTACCTTGTTGCATTCTTGCATATGTACATTTTTGCAAAAGGCTTTAGCTTTACTATTAGAACTGTAATTTATTAAGAAACGTTACTACGCAAGAAGAACCCCTTTTATAGAAGCTTGTAGTGGCTTAAAAGGTCACACAGAGTGAGGCAGAACAATCTCTGGTCCAATAGGCGCTATACAAATAATCTTCCTACAGATAGCTGGGGAATTTTGTGCACATTCTTCACTCTGAACACTTGGTTGTAAAGTGGCAATTTTTCAGGAGATGGAAAGCTTTCAGAACAATTATCTGAATATGCAAAGAGCAACCCCTCCTGCTATTAGAACGATGTATTTTATCGAACTGGTTGTATGTTAAGGGTTTCCCCCGCCCTCTCTTCATATTGTGTAAGGATCCAAAAAGAATGTTTTTATCATGTGCTTAAGCTATTGTTCATAATATTTAATGGAAAAATACGTACAGATTATAAATATAAATCTTGTTAATCCGATGAGGATAGTGGTGGTTTTTTGTTTCGCTTTTATGGTTGTTTATAAATGACTTAGGTGACTTAGCAAAAGGAGTGGAACCAGGCCCTGCTGTCAAAAGCTAGTTCTGACTTGTTTTATGTGAACCAAATATTTGTTATTTCACTGCTGAAAAACTGAAGGTTCTTAAGGTGTGCATATATTCCTAGGAGTAGTAATAATGTTGTTCTTCCTCTCACAATACAACCCATGCTTTTCTTTACTTCCCTCATAAGTATAGAGAAAGTTTTCAAGCTGATGCCATTGTATCTAAACAGGCATTTGAGTGAATTCAGTGTTTCACTTTCTTTTAAACCAAAGGCTGATTGAAATGTTGCAGGCACTGCATGCAGGCTGCCAAAAATGACTTCTAGGTGACCGTGCTTCATGTGATATTTAAAATGTTTGAAAGCCACTAACCATGTGGTTAGCCGTAATCACAGGGAGTCTCTTTATGCTGGTGCCATGCAGTTCATGTGGCTGGTGGTAGTGGGGTGGGGAGCTTGCGCTGCCAGCGAAATCATTTTGAGATGCTTAAAGTTGCCACATGGAACGCTGCTGTGCAGAGGTGATTTTTGACAACTTCCATGTGGGACCAAAATGAGAAGTAGAAAATAGGATATTTACTAGGGATGCCAAATATTTTCTGTGGAAACTAGTAATTGGTGATTGGGGGGGGGGAGGATTTGAACCCTATCCAAAAGGAAAAAAGCTTTTAGAGTTGTACAAATACTGACTTTCCCAACCCTGAGAACATTATTTTCCTTTCGTTCCGTGCCATTTAACCCCTGGTTTGCTGCATTTTTCTCCTTGCTGGCTAGTCACGTATATGATCCCACTCAATCATGCAGTGAATGGGGATTGTGTCAAAATGTTGCATAGCTACATTTGGTGTGATGATGATGATGATAACAATAACAATAATTTATTACTTATACCCTGCCCATCTGACTGGGATGCCCCAGTTACTGGGCAGTTGATGGTGCCACTGACGGCAAGTGAAGACAACATAAATAAATAAGTAGACATTTCCCAAGGGAATGCTGAAATTTTGCTTGGAAAGAGGAGACATATTTGTTACTATTTGAAACTGTGAGTAGTTTTCTCTCAGGGCTGGTGTAATACAGCTCTGTGCTAGACATGCATGGGGACAGGGATTCAGGGCCCTGGATTAGAGCATCCTGTTTGTGCTACGTGAAGTAACACCTTACTCCAGTGGATCCATACACATATGGAAGATCCATTGCTGATTATCTTGGGTCATTCACAGATCACTGTGTTGCTCTATGGACCTCTGAACTCTATCTGCCGAAGATGATAGCCTTGCTGTTGTTTCAGGATGAAAGATGTGAGTAAAGAGCCTCTGATTTTCCCAGTGTTGCCTCTGCAATACTACTTAAAATGTAGCATCCAAAGTAGCCCTTACTTCAGCCTTTCAAATATTACTCCTTGAACAAATAGGATGTTAAAATGAATTCAGAAATTGTTATCCAAGGATAACAGATGATGTAAAAAGAGAACACAAAGTTTTCATTCGAACTTCATGATAAACCATGGTTTATTTGAGTGGAAATGAGCCACAGTGAGTCCTGGTGTTGTCTGCTTCCCTGCCTTCCTCCTCTGGCGCAGCTGCAAGGAAGGATTTGAAGATTTTTCTTTCATTTTTGATTAATCACAGCTTGTAGATGCATTCAGATCTCACAAACGGTCATTGCTGGCTGGGTTTGTTTGAAAGAAGCCAACTTCAGATTGTTTATGCAAACCGTAGTTAAGGTTTGCTATAGTTTAGTATCCAAATGTAACACTAAACTGCAGTTAATCAAAATTAGAAGTAAAAGTTTGCTTTCTCCTTACAGCTACTCCAGAGGAGAGGAGAGGTAGACTTTGTCCCTATCATGAGAAATAAAGGAGAGAGTTTACTGGCTTCTAATTCTGAGTAAATGCAGTTATACTTTAAAGCTCTGATTTGTCTCTTAAGCTTGGTCTTCTAGTTAAGTAAGTTAAGAAATTAATTTAACATATTTATATGCGTATAACATAATTTGAATTGTGACAAACATGGGGGGGGAATAGAGAATTTTATAACAAAACCTTGAAATTTATGTCAAGGGTTGGTGCTGAATATAGCCCACTGAATCTGTCTTTAGACAACATCCCTATACCATAGCCACAGCCCTCACCAGTCCTGCTCATTGCTATTCTTGAATGTGTTTGCGTGGCTGGAAAGTACTTGTGAACTGTGATAATGCCTCTTGCTTACCTTCATGGAGATTGGAGAGATGTATGGGTGTGACCATGTAGAATCTTCTGACTTTAGTGTGGCTAGAATGCAATATACTGTACAAAGGTAGGAGTAACATCTATTGTTCCCCGCCTCACTATTCTTTATAGTCCCATCCATGTTTACCTCTGACCCTGCCCACGCCCAGCATATGGTTCCCAGATGTTTTCTCATGAGAGTACATGGCCCTCAGGCTAAAAAAAAGGTTTGCCTCTCCTGGTTTATATATTTCTGATATTAACTGCCAATACAAAGCTCTGTGTTATTCATTGGGTAGTGGAAATTTATATTGAATTTGTGACCCCATGGGTCACAAATAGTGACACTTCCTTTATTTTTGTTAAGCCATACTTAATGTTGACTTGTTCCAGTGTTTCACTGATGCAATTGTATTTAAAAAGGAACATTGAAAAGCCTGATGTGCTAGGATTGGTGCAGTCTTAAGCTGCAATCCTATACCCACTTATTAAACTGTAAATGTCATTGAACACAGTAGCTGCATTTGCACAATCAAATCCAGACCACTCAGCCCCTTTGCTCTGGCTTTGTGTTCCCGTTCCCATGAGCAGAAGCTGTTAACCATGATAGAGTCTGCTGGGGAAGGTTCCTGGTTCATACGTAACAAGAAACTGTGGCTTGCTGTGGCTTCCTGGTTTGTTCCCTGCTCACACAAACGGGTGAATGAAGTAGGAGCGAAGGGGATGCGTGCAAACACACTAAACTCGTGAATAATTTGGCTCATTAAGCGGGGATTTAATAGTGCAAACTAGGTTTGTGGGACTTAGGGTTACCAAAAGACAGGTACAGAAGGTACTGATCTACCGGACCCACAGCTTGCAAGGCCCCCAGACTGATCTTTCATTAAAAAAAAAAAAATCAATTCTCCCTGCAGAAAAGGACATACATTGACCTACAACACAAAGCATATGCACATTTTATATAAATCTATGTCCTCTTCTACAGCTAGACAGGAGAGCCCAATTCACATACAGAGTGAACTGGGCCCAGAAAATCCTATAAGCACCCCTTCTTACAATCTTAATTTTTTACTAGGTGTAATCCTTGTTGAACACAGTGGAACTTACTTCTGAGTAAATATGCATATAGATTCCAATGTTAAGAGTTTTAATCCAGAAGTAATCCTCAATGAACTCAGCAGAAGATTCTCAGAAGTAAGCGGGTTTAGGATCAGATTGAAATAAATGAAGAGGACCAGCATAGCCCATCAGCATCTTAAAGGGTTTCATATTAGTGTGTTTCTAATTTCCTCTGTTTTGGCACAACTGACTGATCTGGCAAATGGAGACAGGTTGGAACTGCATTATAAGTCTAATAAAAAACCCTAATAAAACTTTATACCTGGCTCACACATCAGCAAGCAAACGGGGAGCATTAGGTAATGTTTGCCATCACATCTCCTGTGTATACCATGTTTTTATTTAAAGGCAAAGCTGCTTTATATAATGTGGTATTTATTTAAATGAAAGTTCTATACAATGCATGTCTTTTTATTATTTTCTAGCAGATAGTGGGCTTGGTTATGTTGGCAAATCCATCAGTTGAAAATTACTGCAAACAATGTAAATCTACACAATGGCAGTTGTAGAAGGGCCCTTTTCCTGTGTTTTTTGTGGGGGTGGGTGGCGGTTAAATCATGTGCATCAAACAACACTATCAAATATTTCTAGAAAAGTGCAGACTTCCTTCCAAAGCAGTATGTTGGTACTTCTCTTGAAAATTCATTTCACTGTGGTCACTTGTACCACTTCATTAAAAGTAGTTAAACTATTGAGCCTTTAATTTTAAAAAATCATATTCTACTGGACCACAGATAAATGCTTTGGAAGAATGAATCATGGTTCCCATTAGGACATTGCTATGTTGATAGCAAACTAACAGTGATAGATGGACTGGCTGCTGAGTGTTAAGGCTTTATTGAACAAAAATGTGTTAGCTAAAGCAGGGCTTGTGCCTTGAACACCCTGAATTTGACCATGAACTTAAGTTCTATATGTGTACCAACCATAGACTCAATATCGTCAAAGGTTTATCTCTCAGCCTCTTCTCCCATTAAACGGAAAAAGTGCACCTTAAACTCTCCTGAATTTTGGTGTCGCAACCTCAAAAGGAAACTCAAGGTAAAAACCACATGCACAGTGGAAATAGTTTTCCTTAAGCATCTTCGATACCAAAGCTACCAAAAAAGAAAAATATATATAATATACAATATAAAGTATATAACTCTCTGAGTTTTTAAGGAGCTTAGTACACATTACCTCAGTAATCCTAATAACGCTTTTTAATGTAGGTCAGTATTATTTAAATTTGGCAGACTTAGAAACACAACTTCAGCTGACCTTTGGGATAGCTATGAAAGGGGGAAAATCTCATAATAAGTGAATGTTCATATGGCACGTTCACACAATAGAGAGCTGAATTTCTGCTCACGTGCTTTTGGTTCTAGATTTTGAGATGTGTTTATGGAACTTGCCCTCAAAATCTGGCTGTTGGGCTAAGGTAGCCTCTTAGACAATGAGAGAAAGGGCCATGGTCCAGTGACACACCACATGCCATGCAGCATGCCCCAGGGTGCAGTCCTGGACATCTCCCAGGGTGTGTGCGAAAGACTGTCTGACACTCGGAAGAATCACTGCCAGACTGTTTAGCCTGCAGTGGGAAATCTCGAGCCTAATTAGATCTGCCAAACTTCCCCATTTGCCCTGTGAAGCCATTTCAAGCAAACCACACCCACCTGTCCAACATTTGCCAAAATATGTATCATCAGATGTAGAGCAGATGGTGTATTTCTTTTATTTTTTATTTTTTTTGTTGGCACCTTTTGTTATTTGATGATAACTTTTTGTGAGGCAGTGGCTAGAACTGTATGCAATATTCCACATGTGGCCACACCACAGATTTATATAACATAATGTTAGTTTTGGTTGTTTTAATTTCAGCAACTGCCCTCATTCAGCATGCCTTTTACACCCCTGCTGCTCACTGAGTTTATGTTTTTGTTGAACCCCAAGACTTATTTCTAGGTTAGTACATCCAGTTCATATACTTATCCATGTATTTGTATACTCGGGACTTTTTGCCCCAAAGTGTATCCCTTTCTGTTTACTTATATTGAACCTAACTGGCCATTTCGTTACCCACTTACTCTGAGGAAATCATTTTTGGAGCTTTTTGCAGTCCACTTTGGGTTTTTCTATTTCGAATGATTTGGTGTGTCATCCACCACAAACTTGCCACCTCATTAATCACCCGAGACTCCAGTATGCTCACCACTTAATAATTTCCAGATCCAGCCAAATTCCTGTTGCCATACTTTATGACAACTAGTGAGTTACAGAAATATTCCTTTATTATTTGATTAGTTAGTTAACTGATTGGTAACGTATGGGGTTCTGTGAGGTTCCATTTTGTCCCCACACTGTTTAATAAATACATGAAACTGCTGGGTAAACTCATCCAGAGAGTTGGAGTTCAGAGCCATCACTGTGCTAATGACACCAAACTCTGTTTTGAATTGTCCTCTTATCTTAGGGAAGCAGTAGAAAGGCTGAACTGCTATTTGGAACTGCTATTTGGTGACTATGAAGGACTGGTTGGGCAGGGCAAGCTAAAATTAATCCAGACAAATCAGAAGTAATGTTGATGGGTGGACTGTGTGACTCAGGTTTGGGTTTACAACCTGTTCTGGATGGGGTTGAAAAGATCAGGTTTGTAGTTTGACTTTACTCCTTGAGTCCATTTAACTGTAGGTACTGGAGAGGGCATACAAACATTTCTAGTGAGAGAATTCAGGAAAATCTGAATTCTGAATTTCACGGGAAGCCCACAAAAATAGATAAATCAGAAAACAGGCCCCACTGTTGTTATCTCCCCAATCCACCCCAAAACTTATTGAGGCAATGGGAATGGTGAGCTGACCTAGTGTACTTATCTTTGATATATCCCTCATCGTGTGAGGAATGTAACACATAAGAATAAGACTATTGTGGCAGAGGACTGTGTAAGACTGCCCTTTAGATACATTTAGAAAATTGTAACTAGTGCGAAAAGTTTCAGTTGGGATACTGACTTGTGTTAGGCACTTCAAATTTTATCACACCAGTGTGTGATTGGCACTGGCTGCCAGTTTGCTTCTGGGCTCAATTGAAGATACTGATTGGTGTTGACATTTAAAGACCCTAACGGCTCGGGACCTGCGACCATCAACTTCCATATGAGCCGGCCTGCACACTTGGATCATATTCTGATATTCCTGTTCTAGGTCTCTTGACACTGTGAAGCGTAGAATAAAGTAGGGCCTTTTCTGCAGTGGCACCCACACTGTGGAATGTCTTTTCAAGCAAACTGCATCAGACCTCTCACTACAACATGCATCTTTTAAAAGGCTTTCTTTCTGGTATTTTGTTTTAATTCTTACGGCTTTTTGTAATGTTTACTGTGCCCTTGTTTATCAAGCTATGGTTTTGATGTATAATTTGGTTGAATTGTTTCCATGACTGGTTTATTATTATGATTATTATGATTATTGTTGTTGTTGCCACTTTGGCTTATCATTTGAAAAACAGGCAAGATATAAGTTTGTAAAATAAATATTAGGACCAGCATATCCCCCCCTCTATTGTTGGTACTTAAACATTCTGTATTAGAAGTCATGTGTCAGGAAATCATGACTCCTGAAAGCAAAGGGTTAAGCTCTGTGTGTACCAAGCGTGTTGTATAAATATCAAGCTGAATGGAATAGCGGGTGGCTAAGGTAAGCTTTGTTTGTTTAGCATGAACACTTAATTGAAGTAATCATTTTATATAAGTTGGTGTGAGGAAAGTTAAATGTACCTATAGGTTTAATTACTTGGTGTTTATTTTATTAGCCTGTAGGGACAAGAAAATAAGTGGAATATATATATATTCACACCCATTCTCTTGCAAAGATTCACAGCTAAGTTGGTAAATAAAAATTAAGACAAAAAGAGATTACAATCCCAGTTCTTGATTCTTTATTTTACTCCAAAATTTTGAAAGACCAAATAAATATAATCTAAGAAAAAAATGTTTGTTATTTTGAGGAGCATTTAAGCAAGTGGTCTGTGTTGGCAGCTAAATTTATGAAAAGTTTACCATAGCACACATTGGCCTCATTTCGGTGTAACACTGAACCATGGAGTAGCAGTATGGCACAAGGCTGGCTGGCTCTTGGGATCATTTGCTCCCTGTTTTAAACCAACTGTGGTCTTTCGTTATGTCTCTGAACTGCAACAGACAGTGATTAGTTTTTAAACGTGGCTTGTCTGAAGGAGATGGCTTCAAACGGCAGTTCACAATCCTGGCTTGTTCAGATAAACCATAGCGAAAAATAAGTGTGATTAGCTGAAAATGGAAGCAAATCCTTCCATTCTCCTCCTTACAACCATACTTAGAAGAGGAGATGGGAGGGCAAATGCTAGAGCCCATGGATCACTCAGATTAGTTTCCATAGTGCTAAACTTCCATGCACACACAGACCTAGCAGTTAGGCTCATGACCTTTTTCTAAACCAGCCTTTCTCAACCTTGGGTCCCCAGATGTTTTTGGCCTACAACTCCCATCATCCATAGGTAGCAGGACCAGTGGTCAGGGATGATGGGAGTTGTAGGCCAAAAACATCTGGGGACCCAAGGTTGAGAAAGGCTGTATCTAAACCAAAACACCACGGGGGTGGTTTTTTAGTGGAGCGGGGGAAGAGAGAGGGGAGAAATGGAAGAAGGAAAGAAAAAAGATGGGAGAGAAAGAGTGTGGCAAAAATGAGTGGGCCACTTCTAGCTCTGACCCCACCTGCTTTTGGCTTATTGGTGTAGACACAACCAGCTGCAATTTCCATAGTGGCTGCAGCACACTGTGGAACAGCTGCACTGTGGAGGTAGTGTCAGTTCATGTAAACCAGGCATAGGCAAACTCGGCCCTCCAGATGTTTTGGGACTACAATTCCCATCATCCCTGACCACTGGTCCTGCTAGCTAGGGGTGATGGGAGTTGTAGGCCAAAAACATATCGAGGGCCTAGTTTGCCTATGCCTGATGTAAACAATGTCTTTATACAAGAGCTCAGCCATGTGTGCAGGAGCAGCCCAATATATTTCATTGGTCATTGTAGACAAGCTACCATGAGCCCTGAACAGACCCATGGTTTGCTTAAAATAAATATGGAATTAATTTTTTTTCATGCTGTACATGGCAAGGTGTTATATTTTTGAAGGTTAAGCCTATTTGGACAGATTCAGTTGTCTGTGTTCTAGTAACTTCTAGGTTAGTATACTGCAATGTGTTGTAGTAATGGCTGACCGTTTGAAAACTACAGCTAGTGCAGAATTCTGAAGCCATATTACTGAGATCAAAATGTCTGAACATACTGCACTAAATCTGGCCTGACTGCACCGGCTACCAAAAAGTTTCCGGGCTCAATTCAGAGGGCTGGTTTTGGCCTATAAGGCCTTATGCTTCTCAAGACCCCAAACATCAAGGATCACCTATTCTCACTTGAATCAGCTTGGACCCTGCAGTCTTAACTTTCTTCATGTACCTCATCCAAGGGAAGTACAGAGGGTGGCTACATGAGCGAGCAGGCTGTTTAATTGGAGGCTCTTTGTCTGTTCTGTGCTTTCTGCAGGTAAACACAGGTGGTTCCATTGTTGTCAAATTTTAGGCATTAGGCTAAAAGATTTTTATTTACGTAGGCTTTTGGTGATTCCAGGAGCCTCTACTGTAGTGCTAGTCTTTTAATGGGGTGGGGTAGGACTTCTACTTACTGTGTGACCTGATTAGCATTTTTAGGAATTTTGTTCTGTATGTCATATTACATTCGACTTTAAATTGTTTTTATATGTTGGCATTTTGTTGTTGTTGGGGCACTTTGAGACTATTTTTTGTAATGGCAGCTAACAAGTCAAGTAATAATAAATAAAGCCATCCAAATTGGCAACCATTCCTATGCCTTTAGGTATCAAATTCTATAGTTTTGTTTTGTGTGAAGTGGTTCCTTTTGTCTTTCGTTCTTCCTGCACAGTTTCAATGGAAATCTATACTGAATTATAGTTTTGCTCAAACCTTTCAATTGGTTTAATATTGTTCTTAATGCTCTGCAAATTTGTAGTACTGACTGCTTTGGTTCTCTTGTACTTGTATTGCCTCTATTTATACAATATTTCCAAAGGACTATTTTAGAATTGCAGTATATTTTTTCACTGAGATTGCTTTGTTGCAATTTCTTAATAATAGAATTAAAATGTTAAAAACCAACTTTTTGGACGTTTATCAGTATTATAGGAGGTCTTTTCTGCAACTTAGAATTGAAGGAATAGAGGTTGAAAATTGGTTAAGCTGATGATGTAGAAATATTACTAGGTAACTCTTCAAAGAACTTTAAGCACACACTAAAGTGGAATGAGATATAATACAAGGTGGAAATGCAACTTAACACTCTCTCAAAACGCTGACACTTCTGATAGTGGCACATTGTCTTAAAGTTGCAATCTTGACATCTCCCTGACACTGGTGTTACTGCACATTCTCAGGTGAAAGCCGAGGGGCACATTTGAGTTGATACAATGAGGAAGCCTCGTTTCTTTATATAAAATAATAGTACAATGCAGAACTAAAAATTGAAAGTCACTATGTAAGGTTTATATATTTAATTTGTATCTGAAGAATAAAATTTCCTTTAATATATATATATATATATATATATATATATATATATATATATATATATATATATATATTAGCATTTTCTCTCATGGAAACCTTATAAACCAATTGCCACAAGATGTAGTGCTGACTTTAAAAAATGGTTAGATAGATAAAAGTCATAGCTCACATGGAAGGGAAGCAGAGTACAAAGGAATTGTGGGGATGCTCTCTTTTGCTCCCACCCCTATTGCCATGCAGCTTATTCCTGCTTCCTGTGTGTTCTGGGCAAATATGTACAGAGGGGTTTCTGCTATACTCACCCAGGGTTCTAGATTGCAGGGGAAGCCTACACAAGTGCACTCCCAAAATGGTGATCTCTGGGGAAGGGTTGCCTCGATTTGATATATGTCATAGGGCAATCCCTTAACCTTAGTTAACCCTGCCGAATAGTCAATAAGCAGTAGGTTGGTTGATTCAGGATACACAACCAATGGCTGCTAAAAACCTGCTGGCACCTGTAATCAATAAAACTGTGGCCTGCTCAAATCCCAAGTGGTTATCCTGTGTTGTTGCAACTTCACCATGCCTTGACCTGATGATAATTAATTAATTAATTAATTAATTAAATATTTTTTTATTTATACCCCACCCTTCCTGTTTTAAAAACCGGGCTCAGGACGGCTAACAACTAATATAAAACATTGATTAAAAATGACTTTTAAAAAAAAAGGTTAAAAACAGCATGAAATACAACATAAATGAACATCACCAGGGCTAACTGGCCAAGTTATTCCTGCTAGGGCCAGTAAGGAGACCAGGGAAGAGTTTAAATGTGGGGTCTCAGAAAAGATTGCTTCATAGAAAAAGGGAAGGGAAACAAGGAATGACGGATCAGGCTGAATTGAAGGCCAGGTGGAATAGCTCTGTCTTACAGGCCCTGCGGAAGGAGATCAAGTCCTGCAGGGCCCTAGTTTCGTGGGACAGAGCATTCCACCAGGTCGGAGCCAACACTAAAAAAGTCCTGGCCCTGGTGGAGGATAATCTGGCTTCTTTTGGGCCTGGGACCCTTAAACTATTATTATTAATGGACCTTAGGGTCCTCTGAGGGACATACAGAGGAGACGGTCCCGTAAGTACGAGGGTCCTAGGCCTCTGAAATAGAAGGGATAGATCAGACTTCCTCAACCTCGACCCTCCAGATGTTTTGAGACTACAATTCCCAGCATCCCTGACCACTGGTCCGGCTAGCTAGGGATCATGGGAGTTGTAGGCCAAAAACATCTGGAGGGCCGAGGTTGAGGAAGCCTGGGATAGATACTCAGTGCTGAAGGCAACAGTTCAGTCCCTGTTTCAGAATTCCTTCCGTTTCCCACCTAATTTTCAAAATCTGCAAATGTTAAACTGGACAGAGTGGTCTTGGCACAACTGATTTTTACTAGGTCACACCACAGAAGTGTGTAATGTACTTAAAATAGTGGTTTTGGAGAAAGTCACCTTGCACTTAATTGGTTCTAGAAGTGCAATAATAAAGCATTGTTTGGGAAACATTTACCAAGACTCCTGACGATACCTTTTTAGATTTAGATGAATTACTTTTAAAACAACCTCTTGCTCATAGTTAAGGAGACTAACAATCTTATTGGAAATGGTAGTTTGCTTCACACAAACTAAAAGCCCTCTTGGCAGTAGAAACACTAGCATTCATCTTCTTGCCTTGGAATTGGTTGCTAATTTTTTCGCCAAACGTTTTAGAGTTAACTCAGCATTGTTAATCTTATGCGATTTTCACAGTTTCTTGCATAGTACTCTTTACACTAGTTTTTAAAAACAAATTATTGTGACTTTATATCCTTTTAAAGAACATTTATAGATCATTAACATAACTGCTATTAAATCACACTTAATCTCCTTAGCTAATGATATTCTAGAGCATACTCTGAGAAAAGAAATTTTCACTGTCAAGGCTGCTTCTATCATAACGGCATACAGGAACACTCCAGAAAGTAAATTATTTTAAAACATCTGTGTCTTAAAAGCTAGTGGTTCTGTGAAGCTTTGGACTACAGTTACCTCTGATCATTATAAGTTTGTTTCCATTGTCGTGCTACATGTTATATTGTGCAACTTTACAATTAAAGCACAACCTTCATTCCTGAACAAATTTCAGTAATTCCAATTGATTTCAGGGATGCGATGGCATAGTTGCTAAATTGGACAGCTATCTGGTTGTGGTTCCTATGTTCAAAGTTATTAAAGACCTTTAAGAGGAATTTCACTGCAGCAATACAGCCTATTTATTTAATTGAACAGGCTCACAAAGATATAAATCTTCTTTACGAGAACTGCTTTTCTCCAATGAGCTGAAAGGTCATTGTTTAGTGGATTTTAAAATCTATTGAAGTTATATGGCAGACAACTTTTTAGTTGCCTACTGTGATTTGTTGATATTTGCATTTGGTTATGCTTTTCTTAAAAAATGTTAATTGGGTATGTTTTATCTACAGAAAAAAGATACGTCTGTGTTTGTGTATCATCTAAGTATCTACACAAATTGCTAGTAAACAAAGCCTGCATTCTGAAAATATGTATGTTCCATGTAGTAGAGTGATGGTTGTACTTGTGAAGTCTTTCCCAATTGTCAGATTCCTCTCTATATCCATCACTGGGTGAGGCAGCTACCCAGTGGGAGACTGCACAGAGATGTAAACAAGTTGCTTCCATCTTTAAGAGTTTGTTGTGTACTACTGCCTCAACCTACTTTTCCCTGCTGGAATGAGTTTAAACTCACTGGCGTGTTCTAGCCGTAGCAGCAACCAGGAACTATTGAATGAAAGGACATTCTCTGTGTTCTCTAGCATTTTGGGTAGGACACATCTGTGTGTGTGTTTCTCGCTGTAAGCGTGTCAAAACTTGCAAAGAAGGTGTTCAGAAAAGATTCGATCTTTGCAAATTCCTATGTGAATTGACCTCATCTCTCTGACTAATGTATGGATCAGAATATATTTGTCCATTGAATTTGGCTCTTCTCAGAATGTGGTGTCATATTCACCAGTTTAGATAAATTAAAATGCAAAATATGTTCAAAATACATGAACCATAAACAGGTTTGCCAGTCATAGAATCATAGAGTTGGAAGAGACCACAAGGGCCATCCAGTCCAGTCCCTTGGAACAACTGCTAAAGGCAGGCAATCCCTGTTCTTGTTCCCTTCTTTGGAGGAGCATTTTGATGTTCTGTGCCCCACATAACTTCTTATTAAGATACTTAGCTGTGCCCACTTGGTTTTCTGCTTGCATTGCTACATACACAATTGTGTTTGAAATCACTTAGTTGACGAGATGGCCTACTACTTATTTTGGAGGGAGGTGGCCTACTAGTCAGCTAGATGCTCCCTAGATCTTTTGTGCTAAATGTGTTTATATAAGTAAGCATATACAATTATTTTTTAAGATATATAAATTTAAAAAAAAATATCTTTGCCACTATCTCTTGCTGCAGAGGGAGAAGATGATAAACTCTGACTGTAAAGAGGGCACAGCTTGAAAGAAGTGATCTTTTATCCGATTCATTTTTCTGTGTGTAAATAGCATGTGAATATTACTCAATCTGCTGCTTTATATAGGCCAGCTTTCCATCACCTTAATGCACTTTGTAGGAGATGCATTTGTCTAATAAGCTGTAATAGTGCTGGGTTTAATGTTTCTCAAGCCAACAACATGACCACTGTCAGAGGAAACTGAGCAAAACAAAAAAGTCTCTTCTTAAATGTGCATTACCATCTTAGCTATCATTGCTAAACCTAAATGATCCTAACAAAAAAACAGTAACCCACAAAACCACCATGACTTCCTATGCTGTTTTTTTTTTTAATAACCCTCAGGGAAAATGCTAGAGTGCATAAATTATGGGATGGCACAACCAGCTACCCATTCAGATTATTGTGATGTGATTTGTCCTGCAGCTGCTTCAAATTAAGAACAGGTGTAGAAGGCAGATTATGCAAATACCTATATTAATGTAATTGTCAAATTGGTGTGTTTATCACTGTGCTTTTAAAGAGTAGACCATACTCTTATTTTAAATGTAAATTAGTTTTATTCTTGAGAGCCACTATTGGATAATGAGCTTATAAATGGGAGGGGGTGTCTTTAAACATCATGAAACTCTTCTGATTTTGACATTGACTTTTCTAGTGATTTGTTTCATAAATGCTGTATAAAAATATTATTTTGTCCCCTCTTGACATTTGATAAGCCTAGCTGTGGAGTGTTTGTAAAATTTAGCTTATCGAATCCACTTTTTCTTTGTTTTGCACTTGAGCTTGATTTTCTTTCAAGACTGTAGTTATTGTGGCAAAAATCCTGAAAGGAAACTTTTTATTTTGATGATTAATGTGACATTTGCAGCACACACTGTACGTGCCATTAAATGTGTTTTCCTCACACAACCCTTAGTTCTGAGTAGATTTAAGCATTTGTAGAAGTGTATCATTGACAAATATATTTATTGCATCCTAAGAAGATTTGGCATATCAAAACATGATAGTTTAGGATTGCATCCATTTTTTGACATCTCTTCTTTAAAGGTATGAATATAGTTACACAAAACCCTTATATGTGAGTAAAGTTAGTTAATCTACAAAATCTTTGCCCTGCAGCAATCAGAACTTGATGCCAAACACTTCAAACAGTTCTTCATAGAACAAACATCCAAACAATTTCTTTTGAAATGCGTCATAAAACTGTAGCAGAAATTCTGTGTTGCTCAATGCTGACTCGATCACTTTCACTTAGTTCATGATCCTAAGCTCAGCTGTTCATGAACATAGGCAGTGTCATCTGAATTGCTGGCAGAATGCCACAGCTTGTGCTATTACAGTGCATGAACTTGAACCACCGTGAGTGTTTACTTGCTTAAGTCCAGCGTAAGGATACTTGCATCATGCTGCCACATGTAGAGAAGAGTTACCGGTAAATTATATTGCTTAGTGTTTTCTTTTAGTTCTCGCAACAGGAAGGGACAGACAAATTAATGCAGCCAAACCAAAAGTAGTAAAGTTTACAAATTGCCTTTTCTAGCGATTTTAGTAAAGTGTCTGACATTATTGCTAGAGTTTTCACTTCCATCATATTATCCCCAAATTACAGGCAGATCTGTGGAAAGCCTTCTTGCTTTGATGGAATCTGATAAGCATTCATCTAAGAACTCTAGCATATTCACTAGTGTTCATTGCCTGGCTGTGAAAATGTTTAATTCTTGCAATATTTTTGGCACCAAATCAATATGTGATCCTGTAGAAACCCACAAGAATATATAACTTATTGATACATTGCAACCATGAATGGAAACATAGCCACAAAAAATGCTGGATGCCTTGACTTAAAGAACCATTAGCAGTTGGGGTGGGGGGCAGTGAAGAATTAACCTTCATAGGGAGTTAGCTGAACTTCAATTTAAGTAATTGAATTTCTGCAGAAATCCATTTCATGGGGTGAGAATTATCCACTGGATTCTTCGAGTGCGCTTCACAAATTCCTTTGCCATGAAAGAAGTGGTTATGAAAGCATCCCAGACGCATGAAGTTGTATTGCTGTAAAAAGTTTGATACCTAGAACAAAACAATGATCAATCAAATTTATTTTCTCTTAAGAATAAATAGCACCCTCTGCGATTTTGAAATACCTTCTACATAAGTAAGTAGACTATCATTTTACCACAATTAGTCAGTCAATATCTATAGTATACTGTGCAAACATTCATCAGGTAAGTGATTTGTATATTCATTCTTTGCAAAGATACAGATTATTCCAACAGTAGCATTCCCCCACAATGAATTGTCTTTCAATTCAATAATAATAAAAAAGACTTCATCTTAGTATTTATCCGCCAGCTCCTTCTGCCAGTAAAATATACTAGGTGTGGTTTGGCTGCCAGGATATAAATTTGCATGTAGCGGCAATCAGCTTGCACAGCCATTCAATATGGATACATGCCAAGTTCAGTCAAGGTCTGTGGGTGAACTCATTGTTCCACTGAGATCAGTGGTAAAGTGTCTATTGACTTCAGTGCACTCAGGTTTTCTGTCTGCAATTATTCTTTCTCTGCAACCCATCCTGTTGATGGCTCTGATAACTTTGCATTTTGTATTTTGTCACTTGTGACATTTGCTGGGTTGACATTCAAGGAACGTTGAAGAGCCATTCCTGCAGCAGTCCGTGAGGGAGAGCACAGCGGCAGTGGCACCCTTCTAAGTAGTGGAGGTGCTGCACTTCTCAGGATGGGACAACTCCACCTCTGCCGCCAACCCAGAGCTCCCCCGATCTTACTGTCGCCTTGCCCCATCCTGGTAAATGCAGTTGTGCCATGAGGGTGCTATTGCCACTCTACCCCACACACCACCTAGCACTGCTGCTGAGCCATTCTGTTCTTGAAAATTTTCCAGAAATCTTCTGCGTTTAAACATATTTGCAACCTTTCATCAGAGTTGCCACCAAAATTTTGCCAAATCATAACTTGAAGTGAATGTAGAGGCATCTCTTCAGGCAAATAATACAAGGAATTTCTAGGGGCACTACAAGAATTTTAAGAAGACCAGCAATATTTCTCAGTTTCACACATGCATTGCTCTTCTTTCTTTCTTTCTTTCTTTCTTTCTTTCTTTCTTTCTTTCTTTCTTTCTTTCTTTCTTTCTTTCTTTCTTTCTTTCTTTCTTTCTAGCAAGGTCTATTTTTCCCCACAGTCTTGATTTTAGAAACATGGATTTAGAGATATAAAAAAGGGCTACATTGGAATTATTTCTCCTAGAATAAAGCTATACACCCTGTCAATCTAGTTCAATGTATTTCAACAACAAGAACAACTGCTGAAGCTTGTGAGCAAATTTTAAAGCATTAAATTGTGGGATTAGTATAAAAAACACCCAAGTCATTAGTGACCTACCAAATTGTAAGGGGTTATGATATACACAGGTCAATAAAGAATGAGTGAACAAGGAAATGAACTTTGTTTTGACCAAGTCCATAGCCACAGGGGACCTGTGCATGTTGTTCCTTCCCTACTAAGCAGTGGGTGCTTATTTTAAATGTTATAAAAGTAAAATACACTTTAATTTTATATTCATATTAAATTAAATATGAAAATATTAAATTAAATGATTGTGAATGTACTGGGCTATCTTTATTTAGGTTTTGATTGATTTACGTTGATTCACCCTCTTCTCATGGCAAAATTCGTACTATGGACCTGATTTCAACTTAGCTGCTTTAGTAGAGAGCACTGAATGTAGCCCGTCATCTGAGTAAGACCATAGCTATTGCCATCATAGTAAGCAAGGAAGAGTCAGGTGAGAAAGTACATGAGAGCAGCATTTAAAAGGCTTGAACCCATTACAACATCATTCTGTTTCAGTCATAATTTCAAACCATCTACAGTAATCTTCAACAATACACTGGCAATTCCCCTTTAAGCATAGCTGATTCTTATCACACTTTTAAAAAGATTCTGTCAATCAAGGAAATAAGTCTGAAGGTCTCATTTATTGGTTTGTGTCCTATGGCAGTCACTGGTGTTTAGTATTTTTATTTCAGGTTGCTTGCTATTACCGCCCATATTTTGGGTTAGCTGCAGGATGCCCTCTGATAGATTCTTACTTGGCTGTGCATATTTATTTGAGTGATGTCTATGAGGTATGTGGGGCACAGAAAGTCCACTGCTGAAACACAGCATAACCTGACACTGTGTGTGTGTGTGTGTGTGTGTGTGTGTGTGTGTGAGAGAGAGAGAGAGAGAGAGAGAGAGAGAGAGAGAGAGAGAGAGAGAGAGATTTCCATACCTCCCCATATCTGTTCTTTCATCAGGGCCACTTTGGCCACTGATGGTGATTCAGAATCCTCACCTTTAATTTAATACTTCAGTCTTATGATTCTTCTCCAAGCACAGGTACCAGCTCGAGGGGGCCAAGGCACTGTGGGCCCCCACAATTTTTTTTAGGGGGCTACCCCCCCATTGGACCCTGGTGGCGCTGTGGTCTAAACCACAGAGCCTAGGGCTTGCCGATCGGAAGGTTGGCGGTTCGAATCCCCGCGGCAGGGTGAGCTCCCGTTGCTCGGTCCCAGCTCCTGCCCACCTAGCAGTTCTAAAGCACGTCAAAGTGCAAGTAGATAAATAGGTACCGCTCCGGCGGGAAGGTAAACGGTGTTTCCATGTGCTGCTTTGTCATGCTGGCCACATGACGTGGAAGCTCTCGGCCGATAAAACGAGATGAGCGCCGCAACCCCAGAGTCGGACACGACTGGACCTAATGGTCAGGGGTCCCTTTACCTTTACCTTTTTACCCCCCCCCCAATTGTTGGAGCCAGGAATGGAGCAATGTCAGAATGCCACATGACGTCTTGTTGGGCCCCCCGCAAGGTGCTTCAGAAGATGGTGCCTCTATCTCCAAGTCTGCTTCTAAAGACTTGTGCCACACCATCCTTTCAACCACTATTGTTGGGGTATCATAATTTATTTTTATTTTTCCTTTTAACCAAAGATTTCCCACCTAATTTCATCCTTACATCAACCCTGTGAGGTAGGTTTGGCTGAGCGATAATAACTGGCTCTAAGGTGTAGAAAGTGAGCCTGTGTGTGGTAATCACCCAGTAAGCTACATGGCTGAGTGGAAATTTGAACTGGCCTGTGCCCTACCCCATCCCCACCTTTCTAGCCCAGCATTGTAACAATCACACCACACTGCCTCTCCTTCTGTACCTTAGTGTTCCCTTTTAGGGACTATAAAATAGGCCAGAAGTGTTTCTGAGTTGGGGCATTGTCTATGCAATCTAATTTGTGTGTGTTCCATAAAGACAAAGTTGTATTCCGCAGAGATGCAGGTTTCAAACCCAAGGTTAATTCTGTTTTTCACAGAGCTCAAGAATTGATTTTGCTTTGTTTTGTCCTAAATCTAGTAATCATCAAGAGAGGGTCGGACATTCCCTTGATGTTATGAGAACACTGAAAGTTTTCATTGCTAAGAACACAGTGTCCTTCAGAGTGGATTTGGCCCTTTTCTTTAAATTTTTGACAGTAGAGAAAAACAGGGTCAGAGAGCTTTAGCTAGACTATCGCTAATGACTTAAGGGGTTGTATACAGAATGCTTATAAGTTGTCAGGGGACTCTCACTACAACAGGCTTGGAGTCAGGCTGGGAGCTCTGACCCTGTAGTTCCGCCACCACCACCCCCCCGGGGCTTATCAGGTGACAATGCTGCAGCAAATAACATGGCAACACCAACGGGCAGTGGGGGACTGTTTGGTGCCTCAAGGACAAGTGTTGGGCAAAGCGGCCACAGTTGGCTGCCATCTTTTTTTCTCAAAATGCTTATTGGCCCCATGTAGGAAGCCTAAGTTTGCGGTTGTGAGCCCACTAGAGCCATGATCCTCGCCATGTGCTCCAGCATGCTGTGGGCGGACTTTGGTCCTACACTAAAGCATGTATCAACATGCTCTGCTAGAGAAGCTTTAGGGTCCTGAGCATTATGGTCTTGGTGAGAAATGGTTATTGTTATATCTTGTCTTTGGCTGTTCATAGTGTAATGGTAACAAGTGTGGAACGTCACCAGAAAGAGCTAGGGGTGGGGGAGGGCAAGTCACAGATAAGAGCCCATCTGCCCATTTTGGAGTCTAGGAGTGGAACTTTATCCAGACTCTGTTGTCTTACACAGAGATATACTACTTCTGCCTTTTCATATTGCTTTATTTCTGATATGTGTAACTGCATCTCATCATCCAGAAGCAAATGAACAGCAAACACAATCCTATCCAGAGCATATACCACCGGCACACAATATACTGCTTTGCGGGAAATAGCTGTGTGTTTCAAAAAGACTGGTGTCTGCGTTTTCTGGACTCAAATATTGAGAGTTTTAAGCAAAAGGCTGAAAATTAACTGACATGGTGTGCCACTCTGCCCCACAATTCAGTGGCCAAATTGCCTAGTTTATTACATTTCTCAGATGTTAAAGTAGGAAATGTTGTTAATACAGTGGTACCTCGGGTTACAAACACTTCGGGTTACATGTTTTCAGGTTGCAGACTGCGGGAAACCCAGAAGTACTGGAAAGGGTTATTTCCCTGGTTTCGTCGCTTGCGCATGCGCAGAAGTGCCAAATCGCGTCACGCATGTGCACAGACGTGGCGCTGCAGGTTACGAATGCTGCGGGTTGCGGACGTGCCTCCGTCACGGATTACGTCTGCAACCCAAGGTTCTACTGTACAAGGAACTGAATACTGTAGGGAAATTTATATTCTAAAGTATGTTTTCTTCTAGAGGTATACTATGGTTCACCCTTCCCCAGCTATGTGTATCTTATATTTGTGTTTATATTTGAACTCCACCTCAGTTTTACAATATCCACGTCCTGCAGTAAATGCTCATATTTATGTTAGTGGGCCTTGTGTCTTCAATAACTGGACAAGCCACTATTGCATTGAAAGTTAGTAAAATATGAGGTGCTAAGTTTTTATTTTTATGAACTTGAACAGTCTTAATCTACAATAAATATTAATTTATGGGTCAGTACTACATAAAGGATATGAGAGGTATTCCTTCCTACCACCTTTCTAATGCGTACTCAACAAAGTGATTTTTGAGGAGTCTCCTGGATACCTTTACGAAATCATCCTAAAATTGTGAGGATTGTTTTGATTTTAAGCAAAGTTGCAGCTGCATAGCTATAAAGCAGTCAGTTCCCCTTATTATGACTAGTTCCACAACTTGTACTGTTTTAAATTGCCTGCAATTAGCATATCTCAACCTTATTTTTAGGTTTAAATTGCAGTGTGAGAGTATACTCTCCTCTTAGCTAATTAGTGCTATCAAGGAACAGTAGGTTACCTCATTAGTACCATGTGCATTTAATTAAAGAAGAGAAAATTGGAGTTAACCTCATAGTTAACATTTTCACAGAGTGCTACAGTGCCAACACCTTCAATTGGAGTCACACCCCTGTGTATCTAATTATTCACTGGTGCCAAATAAGGTTAGCAAGGATACCACCATGCTGTTGACAAAATAATTTAGAAGGAAAACCTATTCACTTGTTTCTGACACTGACATCAGGTTTCAGTGGTCTCTTCTAATCCTGATCTTTCAGGCCATCTTAATCATTTTTGTTGGTTTTGTTCCCCAACAAGTTTGCTTCCGCTCCAGGGGGGAGGGAGTGCAAATTAACTGGGGAAGAAAGGGGGGGGGGGAATAGCACATCTCTTGCAAATCAAATAAATGACATTTTAATATCAGCAATTCCCTCCAAAGCTTTTCACACCTTTCTGAAAGCCAGAAAATTTTAGATATATGCATGAATCAAATTGTTTACAAATTATGAGAATGAGTATATCTTCCAAAATGTGGTTTCCACTTTATACTTTGCAGAAGGGGACCCTTTAATTCATATTACAGAAGCAAAGTCAGATTGTGCTGTGAGTGAGTTACCATCTGATGTATGAACTGTGATTGTGGTCACAAACACTAGGTATGCAAAAGTCCCATTTATTCTGATGGGACTGATGGTCATATTAGATACTGCAGATTTCCTAAACGCGTGATGATTGTCCATGTATTCCATTTCATGTATATATCCTGGGAGAGTCCATTTCATGTATATATCCAACAATGGCTTGCAGTTTCCCACTTTGTCTAGGCTGCATGGACAGGCAATGAAATAGACCTGTGTGCGGTTGTCAAAAATGATGAAACTTTTCATACAGAGAAATGCTTTCTTTGTAGAACCTGAACAAGCTGACCTTATGCCATCAAGAATGCAGTCATGGAGGTGTCCTCCCTTTTTAAGAAGCAGTTTAAGATCTGAGCTGTGGATGTAAATTCAACTCAGAAACAATTAGTACAGGTCCAAAACAACACCTGGCAACATTTATAATTTTTTGAGATTTTTTTATTGCCATAGATCACCTCCCCTGATTCACCTCCCCTGATATACAGGTCATTTCCTGGGACACCAGAGGGAATACATGTAAATCATAGTTAGAACTCTCTACACTAGGTTGGCTTCAGACAACAGTGTCTTCCTTATAGTGCAGCTTGTTGCATGGTGGGACCCCCATGGACCTAGACTCAATGCTCGACAGATTCCATGGCAACTGCGCTGTCAGTAAGCTATGTGTTTGTAACTTGTCCCATCTGTGGTGACTGCTGTTTGCCTGATGCCTGATGCCTTCAGCCAACCTTATTAAATTGGGGTCCCAGTGTCTGGTGACTCTAGAAATCATTGAGAAATTGGGAAAAGATACTCGTCTAAATCAACCCTAAAGGAGTCCTGATCAAATAAAATGTTTACCTTAAGCATATGCATGATCACTGATCCCAAAGACTTTAATAGGATTAAACTCAAATGCCTTACCAAATATGTAATGGAGTATTTCTTTTTGAAAAATTTATCACATGCTTATGTGCTTTGTTGAACCGGATCCACGATACTCAATGTGCTGAATAATTTTACTTGAATTGTGTGGATCTGTACTGATACACTATAGGTTAAAGGAATGCTTCTGGCTTTTTGTATGTGGTCTAAGAAAAAGTACCGGTGTGTTAATGATTTCCCCCCTATCTTATCCAAAGGTCTCAAAGGGTCTTGCAGTGGGATCTTATTTTATTTTATTGTCACACCACCCTGTCAGGTAGATAGGCTAAGAAATCATGCTTTGCCCAAACCACTCACAAAGTTTCAAGGATCGGCTAGGATTTTAATCTGTGGTTTAGAAGATGTATACAACTTACTCGATCTATATCACATTTCACTGTGGAAGTGAGTGGCTTATATAAAATGCTTTCTTAAATATTCCAAGGGGCACCAAAGAGCAAGGGACCCAACAGGCAGGTGGCAATTTTGGAGCATTTGTTTTCCTGGGAGTCAGGGAATGCCCCCCCCCCATCAGCACCTCTATCTACTACACCACATTTCAGTAAGGAAGATTCTACATTCATATAATTTTTCCTATTTCCATCTATATTTATTTCTTATTTTCAGCATTTGTATCCTGCCCCATAACACAGTGTTCTTTTTTTTATATCATTTTTATTTGGTTTCAAATTTTTACAATAATAACATTCACATAATTTTTCACATCCTGTACCTTTTCGGCTTTTTATAGCCTTGACTTCCTTCAGACCTTCCAAGTGACCTTCTAATATCTATACCTTAATTTATATTTCTTATTTCTACCATTGTTTTATTATCTCTCTATCTTAATCATTGTAAGTTCATATTTAACAACAATATTTCTTCCTTGATCTACAAAGCCTATTGTAGTCCTACTAACGTATTCAATTGAGTACTTTCCTTTAAGTAGTCAGTAAATTTAGTCCAGTCTCTGACGAACTTCTGGTCCCGCTGTTCTCGGATTCTCCCCGTCATTTTGTCCAGTTCCGCATAGTCCAATACTTTCATTCTCCATTCTTCTATTGTCGGTGTTTGTTCTTGTTTCCATTTTTGTGCTATTAGCATTCTCGCCGCAATAACACAGTGTTCTTAGGGTGGCTTACAGCAACCACCAATCTTCATCATCATCCCAATGTAAATATGGGATAGAATATAAGCATTGGAAAAGCCTACATAAACACAACAAAAACACAAGACCCCAAGGATTAAAAACACAGATTTTTAAACCAGAAATGGCTTTAAGAAATACCAAAGGCCTGGGTAAACAGAAACAGAAATATTTTCACCTGGTGTGGGAAAGGCTACAAATACGGTACCAGGTGAGCCTCCCTGGAAAGACTGTTCCATAACCGGGGTGCTACTGCTGAAATGGTCCTCTCCCTGATGGTTCATTCATTCAGTGAGAGCACCCAGAGCAGGACCTCCAAAGAGGACCTTTATGTACAAATAAAGCAATCTTCATGCATGTGTGATATATTATTTGGTGAAAGAAGTTGCTCTTTTCACAACATCAAGACATAATTTAATAAAATGGATATTCCCTGTTTCAGAATACTACAGCAGTATGATTCTTGACATGATAATTTTGATTGATTATATACTGCTATTTCCTAATTGCCCATTCACATGTTCTTGCAAGTCACCCCAAAGTTTTCATTAGCCCTGGGTTGCCGTCCCCTCCCCTCCATTTAAGCATACAAAGCCATGCTGTGTTGCAAACTTCATTTGAAACCCCCATGAAAGAATGGCTTTCATTAGGGAAACCCAATTCCAAAACATTTTTTTTATTTATTTTTAGGAATGTGGAGCTATGGGTGGTTCCATGGACTGTGAATATGGTGGAGCTTTGGTTTAACAATTAAAATTAGTTTACAAAATGCCATTCATGGCCTTTTTGATTATTGATGCCTCCCAAAACTTATAATTATTTGATTCTGGATACAAGCTGGTGTGTTGACTTCTGAACAAGACACCATTCCCCTGATAGTTATTCTCTGGCAATCTAAGAGAGAAATGCTTTCCTTCCACCTCCCTTCTTACTTGGCTATGGCAGAGAGGGAGGAATGTGTCTTCTTTTTCTCTTTGCTTACCTCTTTGCTTCCTGAAATTCTTCCGTAGGAACATCCCAAGGCACTGGAGGTCTTGAGATATGTAACCCCTTGGTGTGTAGTTTACAGGGCACCTGAAGTCTATATTAAGGATGTCAGGTGTCCTGGGGAAATGCAGTTACTGACCCACCATTTTTCACCAAACCTCACAATGCTAAGGTTTTGTTAAAGACTGAAATTGTGAAAATCTCAGTTTTAACTGTTTCCTACTCATCGGAATGTGACTACTATGAGGTTTTAGTATGCAAAAAAACACTAATAAGATAATTATGCCACAATTTTGTGTACTCAGATATGTTGTTTTTGGTTGGCTTAAGCACTTCTATCTATGTAGTGGATCATTACCGTACCTTTTAGAATATAATCATATTTTATTAAGCAACTGATTCAGAGGAAGGAAGGTTGGTATTATGATTTCTGATTATTTGGATATGTTCATCTTATATCAGAAAACAAGTTCAACAAATTTGATTTTTGTTTATCTTCTGCTCTAATATATTTTGTCAACATTTTCCAGACAACTTGTAGGAGAACTTTATGTTAGTGTTAAAATGCTGCACCGGAGAACCACATTTTAAAGTGTAGGCCTTTCTGTGGTATGATTTCAGTTACTAATAACAGTCATGTGAAACTAATTTCAGTATGTTTCTTATTTACTGACTGGTTCCATCTGATTTTTTATCCATAAGTGAGTTCACTGTTTCATTGGGATTTACATGTGCAGAATTTGCAAGCTATTTTAAAAGAAAGCTTTATTTAAATACTGTTCTTGTGTGGTGGAATAAATCCAAATGCTAGTTTTAATTCATTTTATGGTGCCCATTAAGTAGAAGCCAGGTGTTCTCTGGCAGAATATTAGAGGCAAAAAGGGACCAATATTTCAACAACCTGTTTTAAAGGGGTGTGCATAACACTGTATGTAGAAAAATTGGCAGGTGACCAACGAAAAGAAAAAAGCAATTTTTATATGGCATGGTTCCCTCTTTTTGGTGTTAAAAAAATCAACATATGAAAATGAAACAAGTTGCATTTTTAATATGAAATGCATGGTAGTGCAGTGAAAGAGAGAATAGTGGATATTGCATCATATGCATGTTAGTATTTCATAATTGTGTAAATAGATCTTTTCTGTGCGTTTTATTCTGCTACTATAATCTTAACAGAATATCATATGTTCTCACAGTTCCAGACACTTGGTGACTTTTGAATTTCCTTTGCTATATCAGTTTTCTTAAAATGAAAGACTTGAGTTAATAACCACATTCTACTTTATGAAATTAAGATCTGTAGCTGCATAAACTTAAATCACCACATTTTAGGTAGCAAAACAATAGAATTCTTGTGAGCAAAAGTTGTGAATAAACAGGACCACACTAGATGAAGCCATGTTTCTTAAGTAGCTATTCAAAATAACTTATAGTAACAGTTTGAAGAATTCATCTGAAATCTGACGAGACCCATTGTGGTGTTTTGTTCCTAAAAGCGGGGGGGGGGGGGGGGAACAGCCATATTTTCATGGAAACTTAAGAATAGGCAGAAATAAAAATTCAGAGTGAGTTTTGTTTTCCTTCTATTAAATTATGTATACATATGTATACCTGTGCCTTGGCTCATGTGTAGGTGAGATAAATAAATAATTTCTCCAAAGCCTCTTTTACTTTTCTGATGTGGCATCCAGCAAGTTGTGCAGATTCTGAACTTTCTGTCCTCCAGTTCTGGAGAAGTTATGCAATTGGTGAAGTTTGTGTCCAAACCAAAGCAATTTCTGAGATACTAGGTGCTCTGTTGAGATTGCAAGTCAGCCAATTCCAGCCATTGGCAATGGAGAAAAACAGAAAGACCTGAGATCAGTGCCTCAAGACTTATACTGCCTTGGAGATGCTACTTTACTGACTTTGGCACCATCCACTAGTAGGGACAGGGAATAAATTTGATTTAGTTCACATTTAATATTGAACTTACCTAATTTGCACTTTTCAAAACAACAAATGAATTGGAACCCAGCCATCCTTTGAAATTTGTACTTCTCTGGATTTTGCAATGCAATTC
The DNA here is from genome assembly GCA_034641385.1 of Darevskia mixta. Classification (NCBI taxonomy): domain Eukaryota; kingdom Metazoa; phylum Chordata; class Lepidosauria; order Squamata; family Lacertidae; genus Darevskia; species Darevskia mixta. Next base: position 9,607,571 of record JAWWNH010000105.1, read on the forward strand.
TCTAGCCGAGTAAAGTGTACAAAAGACATATCCCAAGGTAAAGGATGACTATAAATAGCATACAGAAAAGCATCCCATTAAGGAAAATAGCTTTTGCAAAAATGTGTTTTTTAGACAAAAATGCATACAGAAATATGTAAAATGCTGATTTTTTTCATGAGGAATTTTTCTAAAATTGCAAATTTATGTGGAAATGTGCAGAACTTAAGCATGGAAAAATTATAAATTGAGAGAAACCAAAATGAATAGATGGGCTCATCCATATAAACTAGTGCCTCCTCTACCAGCAACTTGCAGGCTTTCTGGGAGTTACTTATTTCACAGCGGATGAAGCCTATTTGGCTGCTGGAAAAGTTGTTTTTGCCAAAATGTGTGTTTTTCAAAGGGTCAGGAATAGCAGTAAGGCAATATGGAAGTGGTTGGCAACAACATCTTTCCATGCAAAGCCTGCAGGGCATGTTCTGTAGATCTATGGTGTTAGGAGGCTGTTCTAGGAAAGCCCTGCGTATGGCAAGTAACAATCCCCTAACATACTGAGATTTATAATATTGGTACTACCAGCTGTTTGTGCTTTACAGAGTAAAATGGGCATGTTCAGAGTTGCTTTTACATGGACCTTTATTTGGTTGAGGAAAATAAATTATCTAGTTCAGAGATGCCATCTGGGATACTTGGGAAGGTAACAATATGGTTTGGATAATTAATAAATGAAAGGAGGGGGTTTGTGTGCTGTGCAGACAGGAGCAATTACTCTTGTACTGCCTTGCAGGAGGGCTTCCAGCGCACGGCCGTGTTTTCCGGCCTTCTGTTGGTAGATGCTAGTGGGTTTCTACCGCCACACTTTGTGAAGATCTTGTTAAAGTGGCAGGTACTGCCACAAGTGTTTGGGCCCTATTTCATTTGTGTTGGGGCTTCTTTGGCAGGATACAGAATAGGGGAAGCGGGTGGCGCTGTGGGTTAAACCACAGAGCCTAGGGCTTGCTGATCAGAAGGTCGGCGGTTTGAATCCCCGCGAAGGGGTGAGCTCCCGTTGTTCAGTCCCAACTCCTGCCCACCTAGCAGTTCGAAACCACGTCAAAGTGCAAGTAGATAAATAGGTACCGCTGCAGCAGGAAGGTAAACGGCGTTTCCGTGCGCTGCTCTGGTTCGCCAGAAGCGGCTTGGTCATGCTGGCCACATGACCTGGAAGCTGTACGCCAGCTCCCTTGGCCAATAAAGCGAGATGAGTGCCACAACCCCAGAGTCGGTCATGACAGACCTAATGGTCAGGGGTCCCTTTACCTTTATGGTTCAGGCATTGAGAAGGTTGTTTGGGGGTTACATGAGATACATCAGGCCCCATGGGGCTGCTGCGGGTGTCCTGGAAGTGAAGAAAGCAGGAGGAAGTCAGCTTATCACTCTAATGAGTTATATTCTATTACAGTATTGTCATGTAGTCTGTTAATAGCAGTTTGGTTTCTGAGCATAGACATGAGCATTTGTCTGGGGCTCAGGTGAGCATTGGCCACTGGGCTGGCATCTTTAGGATCAGTTCTTGAAGTATGTGGGACCAGCTGCTTGAGCAAAATGTGAGACAAGAACCATTTTCCCAAGTGAAATGGTAGCGAAAGCATGGTACAATCAACAAGAGTTGCAGGGACCAATGGGAAACCTATGTCACATGCTTCTCCTTTGTAGGAGAATATGCAATTTATCAAAATGAATTTGATTGGTGCCAGGGGACATCTTAGCCGGCTTTTTGTGCCATTTTCACTAGTGTTTTAAGAGGATGGGTTATAAATGACTCACTGAAACTGGTCTTGATAGCTAGAATGTTGTTGCCACATTCCTTTAATGAAGACACCATGAGATATTTTCCATGGCTTCTTCAACCAGACATTGCATATCTTATTTTCTCCAGCTTCCTTGTGCAATGGGTGCTCTGATAGGCATATCTGGATTTTGACTAGTAACAAGGTTGAATTGTTTCTTGTCCCCACCACCACCACCACCACCACCTTGTGTTACCCTGGAATTAATAATAACACTTAATTGCAGGCCTGCATATTACCTAATGTATACTAATGAAACCCAACTACTGTTGCTGTGGTCTGAAATGAGCCAACGACCCATTCATTCTCCCAATTTTGTCATGCTTGTTGAAAGGTTAACTTGAGAAAAGCAATTTTTAATGTAACACAGATTTTCATGAACATTGCATTTAAATTTCATCTGCTGTTAATTTTTGCTCCATTTCCGGATTAAGTTCTGAACATCTTGTTTTGCTTTGTTAGAATAACAAGATAAAACATTTGCTTATGTGAAGCACTAACAGATTAACATAGTCATTTTTACTGTTAGTAGAATTAAATTCAGCTCTTTGTTTACCTGTACTCGTTTGGAATAGTCTGATATAATTTGAGTACAAAATAGAATGCCTTTTTACCTTTCCTTTATTTGTGCTTTTATGGTGGGCATCCTGATTTATATACTTTTATGTTTCAATCTGTACACTTAAGATCACAGCCTAAATGTTGGTACAATATTTGGAAAACTTTCCATACAAATTATGAAAGTATTTGTGCACATTAATAAGCAGCCTTGCAAATAATTATTGATGAATAATGCCCACCCTCTGTTCTGCTATGCATGACTTACTGCCTCTCCATTCTCTTACCCATCCCTCTCACACTCCCTCCTTTCCCACACATCTCTGTAATCAATTTCTGTCTTCCAATCATAAAGGACTACTGAACCATAAGGACTCAGTGAGAGTGTTCTATGAGCACCCATTAAATGTAGGGCAATACTAGAGATGCTGCACCTGCAGCTCTCCGTTTTTTCTTTCTACCCTAAAATGGGTGCCATCTAGGTCTTCAAAGAACCACATGTGAAAATACCATAGTACTTGCAGGGCAAAATCACTTGAATCTGTGCTGAACTTGGTGCCACCATTCGTTCAGGTCCTTTAGATGTTTCTTAGATGCCTCTGGCTGTAAGGCCAACAATGTGGCCACTTGATCTCTGGCCATCATGACTGATTAAATCTACTAAGAAGGCAGGAAGTGATCAATGCCTCATTATGGGAGGGAGTTATGCCCATTGGCTTGAAAGAGACAGTGGTGTGGCCCCTCTTGAACAGGTCCCTCATGAATCAATATGTTTTAGAAAATTACTGTCCAGTCTCTAATATTCCTTTCCAAGAGGAGAGGATGGTGGCCAGTCATTGGAGGCAGGGGCTTAGCGTGGGTTGCTGACACCCAGGGCAGGGCAAGTGTTGCACCCCCCTGGTGGACTGGGCAGCGGTCAGTCCCTTTGCCAACCAGCTTCTAATCAAGGGAGGGAGTCTCTCCTTGCAAACTATCCCCAATCTGGGAGCAGAGATAAGGCAGAGAAGCATGAAGCCAGGAGCGTTGCTATGTGGCCTTGTCCTGCTGTCCTTGCAGTGAGGCACTCTGGGCATTGCATGTGGCTCTGGCAGTATTTTCTTGCCTTCCTCTTCCTCCCTCCCTCATTGGTGGGTGGTGCTGATGGCTGCGCCCTCTCCTTCCCTCCCTTTTGGCTGGCCCAGGGGCAGGGCGCACACGGGTATCCCTTTGCTGGCCATGAGGAGAAGGAGGGGCCTCTGCACCATTGACCCAGCCCCAAAGGCCCGGCCAAGGCCTGGCTTGCTTCCTCACAGCTCTGGCCTTGATGAGGGAGCCTGCCATGGTGGTACCCATCAGAAATTTGCATCTGGAGCCATGGCCCCCCGCCCCCTCCTCTACACCACTGCCTGCAGGAAGCCGAATTGTATAGATCCATTCCTGTCTGGTTTCAGACCTAGTTTGGGCACCAGATCTTGACCTCTAAGCAGCTTTTGGCATCATTGACCATGATGTTCTTATGGAACAACTCAAGGAGTTGAGAGTTGGAGGTACTGCATTACAGTGGTTCTGTTCTTAACTGCAATATTGTTAGCAGAAAGCTGTGTAGTTCTTACTCTGTTATTTCAGTATTCGGTCACATGATTATCTGGATTTTCTGTTTACAAGACTACTTTTCATTCATGATTATTTGAACGATCAAGACAAGAAAATATATACCTGAGAAACAAAGAGTCTGTGTCTAGATGACAATCAGTCTGGCAGCAGGAAAAAAAGATCTGGTATGCTGACCCTCTGTATAATTTAAGGAAATTTGTAAATCAATTAAAAAGGGAGCAATTACTCAATGATAATCAGTTCCTCATTATTTTTCTATTGCTTTCTTGAAGCTTTGATTTAATTTTGGATTTTTTTTGTAAAAAAAACTTGCCAATGTCAAGTGATTTCAGGGTCATACAGCATATCATCGTTTTCTCAACTTACAGCTGAAAATTTTGGTTTGAAGTAGCAATTTATACAAGCGAAATAACAGCTGATACTTTAGCCACACCACTAAATGTTAAAGACAGCAATATTGTTTTAAATGATTTGCTTACTTTGTAATTGATTTTGTTGTAACTGTGTTATATAAAAGACACTTTTTTTGTTAAATTTTAAGAATTTTGCCTATGATGTTACATTGTGGCAGAGGATAATTCAAGATTACCCTTAATTAAGTCAGAACTATATGGCTATTCAAGCATGGAGACAGGCTTCATAATATTGAAAATGCCTGTTACTGTAATTCAAGAAAGTATACATCTTGTTAGTTATAAAATGTAATTCCTCTTTACCTTTCATCTAAATCTGAGCAAGCTAATACTGGCTACAAATTGGGATAAAGCTTTATCAAACACCTATTTTCAAAAGACACAAAGAAAGCCCCTTCTCCCCACCTTTCTCAACCTAGGTTTGGCTTAGATTGGATCAGAATGAAAAATCCAATGATATCTGCTGAATGACAAAACAATAAAGCCACTTGTTTTCTATTCCAGATCAAACTGGGCCCCTTGGCCTTCACCTTGTCAATAGGGCCAAAAGGTTCCATATTCCCTGCACAACCCCCAGCAAGATTAGACCCTCCATACCACTCATCCCTAATTAGGGATGCTTGAGGTCTCTGATCTTGGTGGAATCTGATAAAAACTGGCCTGATCCACACTTCCCAGACCAATATGTGGATAGGATGTGGGCCAGAACTAATGGGGTTGCCATATCTGAAGAGCAATAAAAGAACACATTTGCTGACTTCTACTTTTAACTATGGATTGCTATGACAATTCTACCCATGAAAAAGAGGATGTGTCCTGGAAAAAGAGGACATATGGCAACCTTACCATCCGTAACCCTGATTCATGCTACTTACCAGAGAGGGCAGTGGAGTGGATTTGATTGGTGCAGGATATACCTTGGATATTTCCCTGTATTTTCTTTTCTCTTGCAGTAAAAAGTTGGAATTGTGAAAACAGACAAGGCAAAACAAGTGTTAGCCTCTTCTCCACACTGATGTAAATTGGTATCGTCCTTGGTTAGAGTGGCATATGAAGAGCTGGGATATATTGAAATACTCCTGCTTCCTGCATTTGTAGAATCTGACATTAGACATTTCTGCTTTCATGCAGAAGTGTGAGCAGCAGAATAGTGCTTTTTCAAGCTTGAGATAATTTCACTTGCATAGAACAGCTATTCTGTAGGTCAGGAACAGATCAGCTTATTGAGAAATGAGGACCACATCTGGATATGTAAATATCATGAGCTGAAGGGCCATAGCTAACTGGCATATTTTAGTTGCATTTAATTAAAGCAATTTGCATGTAATTTCATGAAGCAGGATGATGCCAGATAGTAGAAAAGTTGTGCTTGGGGCACTTTTCAGATTTTTTTTTTCCAAATAGCAGTAATTATGCAGTTGTTACTCAGTAGTTGTGTGAAAACGGGACACTCTTCCTCAAGGTTGAATTACTGTTGCAGGGCTATCATATATTCTGGAATTCAAAGAGCAATATTTTTGTTGCTACAACAATACATCCTTTTACACTAAAATTGTAATAGTGCTGGTTGGAAGGTAGTTGCACAACAGTGTAGTTAGGTCAATTGGCTAGTTCTTAGGAACATCATTACCACCCCTTATCCTGTGCCATTTTGTTTCCTTACTAATATAGATACCGGTATATTTTTTCTGTTCATTATATAGTTAGGATGTAGTATTATCCTGATATTATTCAGATATTATTATATATTTAGGAAGAATGTTCCCCAGGTGCATCCATTGGAGCAAATGGCAACTTGTGTTGTCCAGTAAACAGCAAATGTTGGCAAAATAACAGGGGGTCCGCCCTCTGCTCCCCCTGCCTTCTCTCACAACATAGATCTTTCAGTTGGTTTTCTTAAGGGGAAAAAAAGTATAGCTCTTCTTTCCAGACCTACAGTGCATGTCTCCCTTGATTTTTGCTGAAAGGAAACACAGTATTGTTATTTGTCCCATATCAAGGTTTATCCCTCCCTCATTGATTATGCTAGGAATTAGATATAATATGGTTAGGAACACTTCACTGGGACTAGTGATAATAACGCGCACACACACAATTTTCTATTATCTGGAAATTTGGAATGATCACACACAGCCGTAAAATTAAATATACAGTTACACACACATCACACACCTTGTTCATTTGGTTTATCATTACAATAATTACCCACAGGTAGACCCCGACACATGCAGTATTCCCTTTCCTCTTGTCTCCTTCAGTGCAGATGAGAGAAGGACGGCCTCATAAGGGTTCTCTTCCATTTTGGACTTGCTGCAGTTAAGTGTTATATCTGAATCAAGACAAACTATGGTTAGTCTCCAGTATAGTTAGTTCAAATAAGCCAATTTCAAGGCATACTTTATGAAGCTGACTTGTCATAGTGAGATTAACCATGGTTAATGTTGGGTGGGTAATAAACTGTGGTTAATGGAAATGTTGAAATATTGGCACCAATACTTCTAATCTCCCCATGCCCACACCTCCATATTGTTATGAGACGTGTGTGTATATAGCAAACCATTATTTATTATTATGTCTGAACTGGGTCATAGGCTTTGAAATCCTGCAAATTGAAAAACAATGGTTATTAACAGTTGCAATCAATGATTTTTATTTTTATTTTTAAATATCCAGAAGTGTCAATTTCTTGTAATCATTGAGAGTGGATGCAGTTCTTTGATTTAAAGTTTCTACAGACCTTCATAAAGCAACAGAATCAGTGTTCAGACAATGTGGACAATATAGCACTTCATAAAGTGGGATTTCTAGATTAGGGTTGCATGTTTAAAAATTTATAAAGTTTAGAAATTAAAAGTAACTTCTTTATTTGTGCTTTCTAAAGTAAGCATTGGAGCACAGTCACTAACTTCTCATATGAACATCCCATTCACTCTTACAAAGCTTAGCAATAGAAATTAGTTACCTTTATTATTAGTTTATTCTACGTAGGAAACAAAATATAAAGTTGCTCTGAGGTCTTTAAGCATATTCCTTGGTCATGCTGAGATTCATTACCAGTTAGGTGCAAGAAAACAATATGTTTTATTTGATCTAAAATATCCATTTTTTTTGGAGGGGAACTTTTGTACAGTGGCTTTGAAAGAAAAAGCAATTCCTTCCTAAAAGAGGGGGTGTGGGTGTGGGTGTGGGTGTAAGAGTTTGTGTGTTCGTTTTAGTTGGGAAAAGGTTCTTGTTGGCATTTCAGGTTCTTTCCTGTAGAGCCATTGCATCGTCAGTTGGCTATGCAATCACAGAAGAGTAGTGAAAATGCAAGGATTTGTTGGTTAGTGTATAGCACTTGAAAAATGAACAGATGGTGATAACATATGCTCTCTGATTCATGCTTGCAGATGTACCCTTTTTTATTCTAGGTTTCCTCCAACTGCATCATGTTTTTAGAACCAAATTCTCCACTGATTTCCCTGTGATGTTATATTTGTGCTGACTATATTCTAGTCCACAATACTCACTTCATAGGATTTTACACCAACTTTTGCCAAGAGATCATTGATACTGGCTGCAATCCAAAAGCGTGCATGCTTGTGCACCAGAATATTTGGCAGCGTTTTTACTTTAATAGCTATCTTCCAGGATCCACATCATTCTTTTTAAACTCCCCTGAGCTCAATAACTGGCAGCACTTTCATGGAGAAGAATATCCAGACTCTTTTCTCTTTCCAGTTTGAATGACAAAATTTCTGCAGAAGGTCCTAAACATGTAATACAAATCTCACCACCCAATTGACGTTGCTTGGTCTCCTCTGATTACATCATACATAGGAACATGAGACAAATTCATTATACACCAGTTCATTTCTCTGATAGGAAAGTTATGTTGTCTTTTGAATTTATAGGGTGCTGTTTAATTATAAGTGTGATTTGGAGGAATTTGTACCCCTGTCTCTGAAGGAATAGATTTGGATTTATTGGTTCATTCACCACAGGCTTGTAATTACCCATCAGATTCTCAGTTATGTGACCTTGAAATGATATGACAAAGTGCCCCTGGGGAGAACTGCTAAGTAAGTATCCATTGTGAATCTCTTAGCAGTAGAACCATATTAATTTTCATCATTAAGAGTAGTCTCTAATAATTCTGTCATTTTAACAAATTGTGGGCTAAATAATAAATCCTTGATTTTTACTCACCTGTTTCGTTGTTTGTTTCATTTCTCTGTATGTTGCTCATATTCTAATTGCTTAGGTTTTGAATTTTCTCACTTGCTTTATATTTCTCTTTCATTTTTGGTCTTATTCTGCTTAAACTAGTGTTTGTTTTTGGGCTTGCTTTCTATTACAGGGTCACTGGAGAAAAGCTAAAGAAAGCACAGATATAAATGCATTTAACTATCATGTCAGTCTCTAGTTTGCAGAGTGGAAGGTCTAAAGGACTGCTTATTTGGATCCTCCGAGTTTTTATTTGGATGACTTGAGCAGGCTGTGTTGTTTCAGGTCTCCATCAATGCAAGGTTCTTGCTATATTTGAACACCAGGGCAAATGATGCTCTCCATGATCAGCAGGCTTGAACAAAAAGAGGGTTGTATTCTCATTGCCCCCAGGAGCTGAAAGTAACATACTGATACTTGCATCAGTTGCTAGTTGCTGTTGGCCCTGTTTACACATGTTTATTATAAAAGTCACATTTTCCAACATTTCCAACTCTACAATATCCTTTTTGAGGTGAGGCAACCAGGTGATATTGGCAGTTTTATTTTCAATTCCTTTCCTAACGATCCCTAGTAAGGCCTTTGCCATCTTTTTCACAGCTGCAGCATGCTGGGTTGACATTTCAATTGAGCAATCCACCATGACCCCAAAGTTTTGGCTTAGTTTTGCTTTGATATATAATTGGAATTGAGCTGACCAAAGGAATGTTAAACACTGCCCCACTGAACATTACCAGGAAATGAGGCTTCTTACAGAGTAGAGGAATGCACAGTTACTTATCCCACATCATGGAATAGGTAAAGTCCTTAGGTACATTGTTGGCTTGTTATAGTATAAATGGTACAGCTGCAGTTGGGAGGGGACCCTGCTGGCTCAGTCTGGTACTCCTTAAGGCGTGACTGTTCCCCTGGGGTTGCAGAATAGCAGGAGAATAATGCACAAAGTAGATTTGTAGTTGCAGCAGTTCCACACTGCTAGTCGTGTTATTTGTGAGCAACATGTATAAGCCATTCACATCTGCACAAGCACCTGGGAACAGGAAGTATGCAGGGCTGCCAGTGGCCGTCAAGCTAGAAGATGTGTGTGATTAGATTTCCCTGTTGTTCCACAGCTGCCTCATGGGCAGATTGCTCTGGGTAATCTGCTCATACCTTCTGTATGCCTATGATATGCATGCCCCCCCCCCGAAGCCCTATGGACCATTCCAGACTGGGTGGAAGAACCATACCAGTGCTTGTGGCATCCCCATCACTGAGAAGTGACAAGGGTGCAAAGGGCTCATTCTTTCACATCACTGAGGCAGCCAAGTGTTTGAGGTGTGTGGCTAAGCAATTTCCACTGTATAAATTAGCCTTGCTGCTAATGGTTAAATTTCTAAAACTGTTATCTGAAGAGCTGAAAGTGGTAATTTCCCAATCATTTTGATTAAACCTTCAAAATGTGTTTCAGTGCTCAGAAAGATCAGCTTCTGTCCACTGAGTGAACGTCTTCATTTTGGTATATAGGATCATGTATACTTGTCAGCATACAACCTGACTTCTGAAGTCTAAGGACCCAATGGATCAGATTCTGGATAAGATTATAGGTTTTTTTTTGCCCCCCTTACATCTTCTTGATATAACTAGTACTACAGTGAGAAAGTATTTTGTTTCCCTAAATATCACAAAGAGACGTTTTGTCTTTTCAAGAAGTGCTTGCAAATTGCCAGGGGTTTTTCTGTATAGCTCCCCCCCCCCATAATAAAAAATGTGTGGGCCAAGGAATTGCTCTCAGGGTAAGGATCTAGCAGCAACCAAAGAGACAAAAATCTAATGCAACTTAGACAGTCTGGAGAGACAAGAAAGTTAGTTGCTTGAAATTCGTCAGCATGCTAATAGAAGTGGCTATGCCACTGTGCGCAATATTGGTTTATTTTCATCATCCATTTTGTGCTTGATATAATCCTTGGATATTAAACCATTCTTTTCTGTCACACACTTCATAATTTTTATCATCAAGGAAAGTGACTTGCATGGCACTATTTGTCAGTCAAAGAATCCCAAGCCCTTAATTTTTAGTTACAGAACTGTTTATAATTCTATTACTTCTACCTTGCATTTGCACTGTTAGGAACATTTTACTAGCAAAGCTAGCAGATCTTTGGTGGAGGGTAAACGGTAACTATTATTATTGCCAAACGTTCTAAATCACTGATTATATGATATGAGGATCCAATGTTAGTTGTGAAAGTCTTGTTATATAAAAGGCACAACAAATTCTAAGCATTAACAGAAGTCGAATTTTGTCTGTCATCGGGGATCCTTAAACATTATTGACATGCTGCTTTATTGATTTTAATAGGTATCTGCAGCTGGGAAGTTGTGCAATAAGTCTGTTTTAAAGCTTCCCTCCTGTGTTGTACGCTACTGAAAATGTTGTAAATTCTGCTCATCCTGAAACCACTTGGCTTAATAAATGGTATGTAACAGAGTCAAATGGCATGAATCTTCCACAGAACAGGGACATGATTATTTCAGAAAGCCGAGTCCTCCCCCCCCCCCAAACTGCTCTTATTGCCTTTGGTTCTACTGTCCGGAAAGCCAAACCCTGTAACACCTTATCAAATTATGGAAGGACCAGCTTTCATTCTTAGAATCTTGCATATGAAATTGCACAACACACACACCGTTTCTAATTGAGGGTGTGACTTCCTAAACTTCTAAATAGTATATTACCTTTGTACATTACTCTTCCATTGCTGGGTACAATTGGCTAGGCCAATGCAGCCCCATAAATCTGGGCAACACAGCTTGCAAATATATGCAGATGTGAACATGCAAATTAGACATGTTAAATTAGCCTACTTTTGCATTAATTTAAATTATTTGTTGTGGAGTAGCCAACAGCCATAGGAAAATAAAGTAAAGCCAATGACATAGGAAGTTGCCCTTATACCAAATTAGACTATTTGTCCATCTAGTCCAGGGGTCAGCAAACTTTTTCAGCAGGGGGCCGGTCCACTGTCCCTCAGACCTTGTGGGGGGCCGGACTATATTTTTGGGGGGGCAATGAACAAATTCCTATGCCCCACAAATAACCCAGAGATGCATTTTAAATAAAACCATACATTCTACTAATGCAAAAACACCAGGCAGGCCCCACAGATAACCCAGAGATGCATTTTAAATAAAAGGACACATTTTACTCATGTAAAAACACGCTGATTCCCGGACTGTCCGTGGGCCGGATTTAGAAGACGATTGGGTCGGATCTGGCCCCCGGGCCTTAGTTTGCCTACCCATGATCTAGTCTAACATTGTCTGGTAGTGGTTCTCTTGGGTCTCATATGTGACCATTTTTCCCTGTTAGGAAAGAAAGGAATCTCCTACTAATCAAGCACCCACCCACCTGAAAAAAGCATGGCAATGCATACTAGCTATGGGGTCAGAAGCCTCTCATGAGCCATTTGCTGCCAATTTTTATTCCATTTATTGGGGTGGGGGTGAGCTTCCTCTCGCTGCAGTATTGATTGCTGAAAGTAGTTCAGATCAGAGACTTATCTGTGAACTGGTTAGTCTTCAGATTCACCACACAGGAGATTGCCGTCCTTTGCTAATGCTCCGGTTGTTCTGCCGCTGCTATGCCTGCTCTGAGCCGCGGTTTTACTTAGCATGTCTTAGGAACCCAGCTTTTGGTTTAGCTCTCTCCAGATAAACCATGAGCTATAATCGATGTATATGGTTTACAGCTCCTCATTTGTCTGTGGGGAGCAAAACCAGAAGAACTGGGTTCAGATGACAATGCTAAACCAAACCATGGCTTAGCTCAGCACAGTGCAACAGCTTGAGGAGAAGAAAAGTGGCTACAGTCTCCTCTCTGGTAGGCCACACATTTGCTCATTTGCACTAAAACTAGCTTGGCTTTGCAAACAAGGTAACTGTTTCTGTGTTATTTACTCCACATGTTTCTAACTTTTTACCTCCCAAATAAACAAGGGTTGTATAGGTGTCATTTATACTTTTCAGTAGCTCCATTGTCCATTAGGACATGGTTATTTACTGATGTACTTACCTTTTGAATGTCTGACATTTCATTCCTGAACTTGTCTTGTTTAAGTGCATGTAAAACAGAATATCAGGGAGGTAAATCAGCTGTTGACCTGCAGAGATTGCCAGCTAGAATAAATGAACAAAATACCAGCTCTACAATAAGGAGAATGGAGAAAGTGTTTCTCTGATTCCACTGGTGTTTATGAGGCTCGATTTTGAAAACAAGCCCTGAATAATTATATTGCTGCCTTGGTGTTTGCCAACTACCAGTATGTCTGCTAATATGTATACATATCAGGTATTTTTGCAAGCATGTGAACAGATAAGTGATTAACTGGGTGTGTGTGCATGCATACCAATATCTGATTTGAATGTACAGTTTGTTACAAGAAAGAAAAACAAATGTTTCTGAACTGTGGATGAATCTACAGCTGATGAGAGCAACTCAATGTGAGCCAAATACACATCTAGTATATTCCATAGGCAAGTGTTCAGATTTATACATCAAATACTGGCATGTCAGAAAAAGCTCTTCCATTGATTGGAAATAAGCTTTTAAAAAGTGTGACACACATTTCAGAAGAATGAGCTTATGGAAAAATATCGCTTGAAGATTAGGGGCATTACTGTACTCCAGTTTTTACAGAAGCAGAATTAAGTTGAAATCATTAAAATGGTGAGAAATTACTAGTTGGGTAACTAGATTTGTTAAATTTTGAAGCTATTTAGAATGTGCATTATCACAGTATTTTTTTTAACCCTGAACATGTGACATCTTATTTTTGCACCAAGAAAGCTTCAGATATGTAGATTAATGTACACATTAACTGTTAAGGGGCTCAACCTTGATATTTTCTCCTATTCGTCTGTGTGTGTGTGTCGGTACACACACAGAGAGAGAAGTATTTTAGATACATATTTATTTTAAACACCTGACTTTGCAGTTTAAAAAGACATTGTGGGGTGGGAGAAGTTATATTTTATTTGGATGATACCTAACACTTGTTTTAATTCAGCAAAGATCTATTAATGCATTTTCTTCACATCCAGAAATTCTAATGCACAAGCAAAAGTGCAGTTGATGTATTTTGCTCTCTGGTACCCCAACTGTTCTGTAGTACATATCTCATAGGTTTATTGTGGGGCTTAAATGAGAGAGCGAAGAACCATGAATGTCACATTGAGCTCCTCGGAGAAAATGGTGGGCTATCAATGCAATAAACCAGATATCTTCAACCTTTCCAGACCCATGACCCACTTTTAACCCATTTCTTAAATTTTTACCTTATTGTTGCATGGCGGATCAGGTCCTGTGGTTCCTGACTCACCAATGTAATAAACAAATATGGTGAAATCATTTTAAAACCAACTATTCCGTGTAGACATCTGCCACAAGATGGCATGATGAAAAGATCTGTGCATGGATCAGCTCTTAAGACAAGTTAACACATTCTCTTCTTCTCACTTGATAATTTCCACCTTTATCTGATAGATCGAATAGCCTGAGTTCTTGGGTTTGCCCTGCTGAACAGCAGAGGTGCTGCTATTGTCCTCTCATGAGTTGGAAGAGAGAATGGCCTTTTGGGGGGCAGTTTTTGGCTTTGTGGATGACATGGATAGAAAGAGTGGATGCCAGATACTTAGAGAAGGGCTGGAACTCAGTGAGGGAGCAAAAGGTCCCTGATTCAATCCCTGTCATCTTGGTGTAAGGGTGGGCATGTCCCTGCCTGCACATCTGGAGAGCTCCTGCCAGTCAGTGTCCTGTAGATAATGTTGTCAGCGGTCCTAGACAGACACTCAAATGGCATGCACCACTTGGACATAGACAAACTAATAACTTGCCCAGCCTTTTTCAGTTGGGGCGGAGGGAAAGTGGTTAAAGATTACCCCTTTCCTTATTTTAAGAGTGGCAAACGGCTTCGGCTCTGCATTAGGTGAAAGAATTTCTTGCAGATCATTCTTCCTGTGGAATTTTTAACCTTCATAAATATTAACAGAGTGAAGGGTTAGCTGTAGTAGGAGATGTAGTAATATTCAAATAACTTAATTTGGTTTTCACATTTATGTCTGATTCCAGATAGGGAGGAAGTACTTTGAAGAGCCCTGTATTTTTCCACAGGAAAAATACAGGATGAATGGTAGTAAATCGTCTCTCTCCGTTGTATCTCAGTAGTGTTATCTAAGACAATATTTGGAGTAATTTCATTCAAGAGCTGACCAGGTAGTCGGAATACATTCAGTTCTTGGCCTCCCTGCTGAGTTGGTAGCTTATTATTTTGGCAGTTTTCCTGATGAGAGCAATCTGCCAGAACAGGAATGAAACTACCCACTCTTATAGGCTGCTGCCAACTGTTCATAGAGGAGTTGCTGTTGCTTTAGGTCAGATCCACACCTATGATTGATCTAGAGTGGCCCCTGAGAAGGTAGAGTGTTGCCTACCCCTGTCTTGCACAGACTGTGCCCTGAATACGTCAAGCTCACTGAGATATGCTGGGGAAGTGTAACCCTATGTCACAATCATCATATAGCATGAAAGGGGAAGAATGTGTGTGGCAGATTGCATCAGTTGGATATGTTGCTTTCAGTGCTACTCTGCATACAGATTTCAGTATTTCACTGGCATACCCGTTGTTGCTCTGTACAGCTTCAGAAATTTAGAAGTGATAGCTGAAATAGTTCGGGCATTCTTCCATTCACAAACAGCGCTGAAAAGGGGAAAGATTGGCTTGAGCTTCTGCAATAAACAACTTTAGGAAAGCCAGCAAAGGCCCAGATTTGACAAGGCTGACATTTGTGCCCATGGTAGCACCAGGAGTTGGACACTTAGGATAAATGAATGCACACTTCGCATAATGAAAAATCTGCCCAGCCTGATGTGGGTTTCCTCAGGTGCCCTTGCGCATCTATCCTTTGAATGCAACTGATGGGATTAGGTAAGGCAAGTCTTCCGAATGCACTTTGCAAATTAGTTGACATATATCAAGCACTTGTATTTCTTTGTGTTACTTGTCCCTGCTGTGTGTTTGAAACACATCTTAGAATGATGTAAACTCTGGTATTGGAAATATATATATATATATATATATATATATATATATATATATATATCTAGCATAGTTTGAACTCTGCAGCCAATTTCTGTCAAAGCTGTGAGGTGAGGGATAAAGGCATGCCAAGGGATTGTTTGCATGATCAGAGATACTCAAGGGGGTTGCAGAGTTTGTTGATTCAGGTTATTACCTTGAATAAACAATCACTATATACATGGACAAGGAATTCCATACCCTTTCTCACTGTCTTTGCTCTTAGGCCTTTCTATTCCTGTTTTGGTAATACAGGCAGGCTTGTCAGATATGACTTCTTTGCCATCAAGCATGAACGCAGGTCTACAGGCAGCAAACGCTCAGAACTCATCACACCTCTGAGTAAGCCTCATCTAGAGTCAGGAAATATTATCTGGCCCACTTGGCCCTCTCATGAAAGGATACTTCCTTGGCTGGTGATATTTTTCCTCCTTGTAGCTTCTCAGTTGGTCCAAAATGAGTGGTGGCACAGAGACTGTCAAAGCCACTTCTGGCTCAGATACTGCTAACGGCTGCAGATGACTCAAGCTGAAGTGGTCCTTTGAAGGCTGATGCTGATGGCACATAGAGACCAATGCATTAATTAGCTCTTTGTGTGCTCCTCTCCAAGCACTTGAAGCAGTGTGGAAAAGAAAAGGAGCTGGCCAATCTGTACATTACTATCATTGGTTAAATTTGTTAGTGTGTATACAACTAACAGGAAATGCAGAACAAACACACCAACCCAAGTTTTAAAAAGCCAGGGAGCTTAACAATGTTAACAACCATTTTACAGTCCTAACCTAAGATCAGAATGGGGGCGTGGTGTGATCCTTCATGCAAGCTGCTTCAGTAGCTGGAAAGCAGTGGCACCAGTCAATAGAAATATGGGTGCATAATAGCTACCCAGGCCAGAAGAGAAAAGGCACATTGCAGTCTGAAAGTGGCCCCTCATCTACAGGTCAACTCTGTATTCAAACTGCTGTGCTTCCCCAAACAGACATGTGAAGCTTGAATGATAGATAGGCATCTCCCTGGGAGCCCTGTATGGGCCATGACTTTCCAACATGTGTATATGAGTGTTGAAGGGTGCACATCTGTCATCCAGGTTTTACATGTTTGCTGTACGAAACACCAGTGCAATATAGATGTAATTTTGGGCCCCATGATGTGCTATGTGAAATTTGAAGCAACTCTTAGTTTGCCCTGAATTCAGCCAGAAGTAATGGCCCTTTGGTTAGCTCATTCTTTAACAAGTTATGTGGCCATATTGTAGTTAAAAAGATAACAGAATTTGAAATCTGATTCCCTATTGTTTTAGACTTATATCAAAAAGCCTGTATGTGCACTGACCACAACCAGAAAATATGGTGATACATTTTTTCCCTCAATGTAGCACTATATCCAGTGTAGCAGGAAATAGTTTTGCATGACAGTACACATGTAAATGTCATTGCATATGTCATTTACACCGTATAAGTCTGTAATGCAAGATTCAGAATGGCATTGGAGAAAACTGTCTCTGTTACACTAAATAAAATGCGCTTAGTAAAAATTGCCAGCAATTTTTTTCTAGACATATAATGACATGGTAACAGTAGAAAACAAAACTACCAGAAACAAACCATTTCTCAAGCTATAATATCTACAGGACAAGTGATCTAAATTGCTGGAACAGGGATAGTTCATCGCTGCACTGCAAAAGAACTTGAAATATAACCTAAAGGCAATCGTGAGACTGACTCCAAGCTTTGAAAT
>JAWWNH010000105.1:9630000-9632500 GCA_034641385.1 Darevskia mixta
GTTGTGCAAAACATGCCTAGAAAGGAATGGTCAAGAATGGCTGTGGACAAGCAGAGTTAGCAACTCGGCACACAAATGAGTAACAGTGGTGATGTGAGGCGAGCAGAGGCAGTAGGGTGCTCCAGTGGCAGTGCTGTGCTCATTGGGGGAGGGGGGAGGCCAGGGTTGCTGTGGCTTGGCAGTGGCCCCACAAGGACTGTCACTGCCTGGAGCTCCCATGAACTTGCTGCTGCCATCCCATTGCATCCTCATCCCCACGAGCACAGTGCTGCTGTCAGAAGGGTCTCACTGCCTTCAACACCACTCTCAGGAGCCACCACTGGTGACAGTGCAGGACTTCAGGAAGCAGGGACACATTCACCAAGGTTTGATCTGACAGTGGTGCCAAAGTCATAGAATCATAGAGTTGGAAGGGACCCTGAGGATCATCTATTCCAACCCCCTGCAATGCAGGAATATGAGGCTGTCCCATATGGGGATCAAACCTGCAACCTTGGTGTTATTAGCACCACTAGTAAATTAAGCCTGTTAACGAAAACAGGCGCTAGAAAGCTCTCTCTCTCACACACACACACACACACACACAGATGGAGGAGCGGGAACCTGAGGAGAAAAAGAGCCCCCTCCGACCGTCCCGGCCCTCCGTCCGTCCCGGGTGGGTAGCGCAGCCGGCAGCAGACCTCGTCCGCGCCTGCCCACCTCCGCGCCGCCCCTTTCCCACAGAGCCTACAGCCAGCGCTCCTCCGCGGGGCTCTTCCGCTTCCAGCGCCGGCAAGCGCCGTCGCCCGCCTTTGTGCAGGCGCTGAAGCCTGCTCTTCGCTGCTGCAGCCCGGCACGGCGGCGGCGGCGCTGCTCCTTTCTGGGCGGGCCGCTTTCACCTGCTGCCTCGCGCGGGGAGCCTCGAGGCGCCTTCGTCCCGCCTCCCCGCCCAGCGCGGCATGGAGAATTCCGCCTGGAGCCCCCGCGCGGGAACCGGTGCTCGGAGTTGGTGTGGGGAGGCGGTTGGGGAAGGAGGGCCAGGGCCTGGGCAGGGCGAGCCCGGCGGCGAGCCGGGGCGCCGCGCATCCCACCGGAGCCGCAGCCAGAGCCTGCCGAGCGGGGGCAGCCTTGGAGGTGGCGGCAGCGGGTGAGCGCAGGCGGATAGGGGCACCCCGGCAGCGCGATAAGATGGCCGACAGGAGGAGGCTGCGGGCAGCGGCGCTTCGCGCCACTGCCCCCGCTCCTATTGGTGTGCGTCCTCCAATCCCTCTGTCACAGGAACGCACGCGCAGTGCCGATTTCCTCTGACGGACGGAAAGTGGTACGGACGGACACAGGCTCTTTATTATATAGGATGCTGTAACCAACTGAGCTATCCAGTGCCAGTCCACCTCATACACTTTATACAAAGACTTACCCACCCCTAAACCATGTCCCCATAACTTACAGGTGGTGAACCCGTGGGCCTCTTGAAGCTGTCCCCATTTATTTCTTCAAATTTAATTGGATCCAACTAAGTAATCATCAGAGCACATGCATTGCGATAAATGGATTAGGTTAGTCGTGGCTAATTTTAGTCCATTAATTTCAATGGTTCTACTCTGAATGTGATTTAGTTTGATGCAGCTCTAATTCACCTCCAGCTCTTGTGCTCCATGTTAGGATCCTGTTCCAGATTCATGCCATTTCTCTAAAAAAGAAATTTATTCAATTGCTAATTCCTTAAATGGGGCCATGTCTAGATTTGGCCCTGTCCCACACAATGAGAAGAATCTGTTACAAATATCCTATTCCACTACCACACTAAGGAGGGCCTAAAATGCGTAGGAAAATACCATTTCTCCCTCTTGACAAGACCCATATTGTTTTCCAACTGCTGCCAGCTAAGCAAGCTTGTAAGCTATATCATTTTGAACTGGCTAGCCCAACATTCCTCTAATTTTTGTTGTGAATGGGATTTTTATTTGTAAATTGCCTTGAATTATATTTTCCCATAGAAATGCAGGTTTTAATGCCTAAAGAATTAAATATATGCCTTCCAACAGTTTGTCTATAGGAAACAAAAAATGTTTCCTGCATACTCATATCTATGCTGGGGATATTCCTGCTATTTTTTACTTTGTTGAAATCCAATGTTTAAATAGGCATAAAGACCAAAACTTGTACTTGAAGAACTATGGCCAGCATGTGTGTTTTATTTATTACATTTGTGGGAGGTAGTTTAGGCTGAGGATGAGTGACTGGGCCAAGGTCACCCAGTGGTTGAGTTGGGATTTGAACCCTGGCATCTCAGGTCCTAGTTCAGCACTTTAACCATTCCCCCCATTTACTTGTTATGGCTCAAACTCACATCTTCCTCTTTCCAACCCTGTGCCCTTTGCAGTGAGCCACTGGAGGCTACATTACCTTGAGAAATCGCCTGGGTTCTTTATCAATTTATTGTTGTACAGTAGTAAGATGTTGAGAACCCTAACACGTGGTTATCTGTTTTTAAATGTGCCAGTTATACTAGTCAACTTAG
>JAWWNH010000105.1:9637500-9667500 GCA_034641385.1 Darevskia mixta
CTTCGCAGAGGTCCTCCTCCTGGTGACTGAGGGTGCAATCCCAGCACTTCGCTCAGACTGGTGGAGGTGTTTCCACATAGCACTAAACCATGGTTTAGCTTTATATGCAAATTCAGTCATTTTATTCTAGTATTATTTTTCTGAGTATTCCTCTGCACCTCAGCAGTTCCAGGATGAAGGATTAAATGAACACACTATTTGGGTTGACTCATAGTCTGAAACTTCCTGCAAACAAGAATCCAGTGGGAAGGAACGCTATATTTTCAGTGTTAATTTCCCCCCTTATAGTTCAGATGTTTAAATTCCACATGAAGATCCTTACTTAAATATTATTTTATCATACAGTGTTTTATAATTGGAGTTTAGTGTGATTCTGATGTTTTAAACGAACAGCTTCCACAGGTATCGAACAATTTAACCTACCATTATTTTAGGTTGAACACCCTGTTCTGCATTAAATTCCTGGCTTCTCGAAGTGATCCTCCCAAGTAAAGAAAAATTATTTGAGCTTTTCCAAGTGCAGCAAAGAAAGAGGAGAAAAAAATCCTCTTCTGGCATGGCTCACATGCTTCTTAAACCCATTGGCAGGTTGATTGCTGGGAGAGAGAGAGAGAACAAGCTACCATGACCAGTGTATCTGTTTATGCTTTCCAAGGAAGCATCTTGACCCTTCAATCCTCAAGCACATTCATTGGGATGAACCATGCTTCAACACACAATTAAGTTTACTTCTGCACAATTGGACATTGGAGCGCCAAACTCACATGTGTAATTATTTATTTATTTAGAGTGTTGGTGCCTTGCACCTGAAACCAGAGACGACAATCCCAGAGAGAGATATATATATATATATATATATATATATATATATATATATATATATAATAAAAGCCTGTGGGCAGGGATTGTCTTGTCTGGTTTCTAAATAAATAAATAATATATATATATATCACACAAGGAAAAGGAACAAGGAGGGAAGAAGAATAAAGTAAACTCAGCCATCAGTTCTTAGATAAGTAGTTCTTATAGGATGGATGGAAGAGGGATAAGCAAGGTCTACAGCATATGAGTATATTGCCAAGCCCTAGTGAATATAGGAGCCATGACAAATGTGTAAATGAGACAGCAGGTATATCTGTTTTGGGGGATGAAACCCATTCCATGGTTTATAGAAATTTTGTGCTTATAGAATTAATGTTAAAGTTTATAACCCCACTCAACATATTTATAGATTTATTTCATATATTTCTGCATCTTAGTATGTAGGCTGAATACACACCATAAATTTAAAACATATGACTTCCCCCATATAATCTTGGGAACTATCGTTTGTTAAGGGTGCTGGGAAATGTGGCTCTGTGGGGATTAAAGGACAGTTCCCAGAATTATTTGGGGGATGTGTGCTTTAAATTTATGTTCTGTACTCAGCCTAAGATTCCTGTGGAAAAAATGTAGCAATTAGTTTGCAATAGTGTGGAAAAAAAAGTTTGTGTCTTTCTGATGCAACTAATCCTGCCAAACTATATATGAGGGAACAGTAATAAAATTCGACAATATTTTTTGGTTGGAAAGTCATGACATCTACTGAAATGATTAAAAGAAAGCACTTTTACATTCTTTGACCTTACTTAGCACTATTGACATGAAATTAACTATAAGTAAAAAATTCTTCCTCCCAAAGCAATTAAAATAATAATTTCTACCTTAATAATGGATATTAAATATTTTGCCCTTGGTAATCTAGTCCAAGCTGCAAGGAACCACAGCATTTTAATTTTTCATCAAGCTTTTTTTTGGAGAGGGCCAGATTTTATTTTATTTTTTTTAAAAAGTTGATCAGATCTCTTTCATTCATAATGGCATCTACTTTGATCAAAGGGATGATGCGTATTCTGCTATACCAACTTAAGATCCTGTTCCTGTGAGCTTCTGTTAACTCCATACCTCCCAACTCCTTGTAAGGTTTATAAAGGAATGTGGCAAAGTGATTTTAAATTGTTCCAACGCAAGTGTCTGAAAAGAATTGGTATGGAGCATTTGGAGCTGGGGCTCTTGAACCATTGTCCTTTTCCAAATGTTTATCTTCCATAAATTATTTGCTTATTGCTATTCAGAAATTAAGTAGGGGCAGCTAATATATGACTATGTATTTGCATGAGCTATTTGCAGGATGTTAGTTAAGATTCCCTCCTGGATTTGGATCCCATGCATATCTAACATGGCTTGAGTTTATTCCCCCGAGTTACATTTTTTCTGTAAAGAGCTGATTAATACTTCCATCTTTGTTGTAACCTGATATATATTTTTTCTGCTTCCCCTTATGGTTTTGGTAAAGCAGTGCTTTTAAATAACTTTGTGAACTTTGGGTGTATTTAGCCATGTTTTGGAATCAAGAAATTGATTCTGCAGGCAATGAACATCTCACCCACCCCAATACCTGTTTTTTCAAACAGTAGTTACCAGTTGTTGGTTGTACCTTGTTCCCTTTGATCCTTGAACAAATGTTTTGAGAGAAGGCATATTACGTAAGCTGCTGACCCTTAATTGACTGTTGGTAACCCCAAAAGGAAAAGCAGCCAAATTTACTGTGTGCCAATAAGAGGTAAAATTAAATTGTGTTTTACTGTATGTTGATTGTGCTGGAAAAAACTGCATCACCTTCATTGTTGGCATTAATCCATTAATAACACTGAGCTCATTATATGAACCTCTTGCTTTGCTATATTATTGGAGCTCTCTTTCATTTTATAGCTGGCTTAAGTCCTGCTGAGATTCAGCAGTTATGGAAAGAAGTTACTGGAGTTCACAGTATGGAAGACAATGGCATTAAGCATGGAGGGCTAGACCTCACTACTAACAATTCCTCTTCTACTACCTCCTCTACCACTTCCAAAGCATCGCCACCAATAACTCATCATTCCATAGTGAATGGACAGTCATCAGTTCTAAATGCAAGACGAGACAGGTAATGAGATTTGCTTTTTCATCTGTCATGAAAGTGCTTTCTTCATAGTTATGCTTCACACAATAATTTTAGTATTGAGCATGATGAGTTGCTTTGAGTATGATTTGGGAAAATTGTTGATTAACCATGAAGAGAATAGTCATGAACTTCCCAGTCCCAGAGTTATGAGATTTGTTGCTGAACATTGACTACAATATTTTCCAGGTAGCACACTGTCTTATGCAATCCCATACATTTCTACTCTGAAGTAAGTCCCACAGAGTTAAGTGGAGCTTACTCTGAGGTAAGTGCATATTAGGATCACAGATATTAAGTGGCGAATCCTGGAAGGTAGATTTCACCAACTAGAATACAGCAATCTTATTTATTTTATTACAACATTTCTGTCTCTCCTTTCCTCCCTGGAGTTCAGGGCTGCATCCCTGGTTTCCAGCACACATATACCCCATTTTATCCTCACAGCAACCATGTGGGGTAGCTTAGACTGAGGACAAGTGAGTTGACCAAGCTCACCCACTGAGCTTCATGGCACATGGAATTGAAACTTGTTCTCCCTGAACCCTCCAATCGCTATACCACTCTGGCTCTATTTTCATGTAAACCGAGAACAACAAAAAACCACCACACAATGGCTGAAGATAGAATGAAAGTTACATCAAAAACTCTTATGAGGAACTAATAATCTGTCAATAAAGCCAACTGATAAATGAAGCCATGTATATATCGTATGTATAACAGAATGTATACAGTTTATATACTAGAACCATTCAGCAATGGATAGGTGTAACAACGAAACCCCAGTGCCAACAAACGTTCATGTTAGGTCGATGGTGAATGTGCCACGGAGTACTTCAGCAGATGAATAAAACAATGTCCTGAACACGACGATAGAAGAAAAATATTGTATGAGTCTAGTAGTGTCACCATCCATACAAACTCTGCCTGTGATATTCGCATGTTCTGTTGACCAGAATGTAATACCTAGAACTGATGAAGCCTCAGAGCGAAACCTGAGCTATATCCGGAGGACAGGTTTTCTTCTTCCCATGTGCCACTCGGATTGAGTTTGTATTCCATAAGCATTCAAAGGATTTATTTTTTTTAGATGGTTTAGGAACTAAGGGAGCTGCCTTGCACAGACCATTGACCCAACTAGCTCAGTATTGTCAGTGTTTCCCAAACATGGGTCTCCAGCTGTTTTTGGACTACAACTCCCATCACTCCTAGTTAGCAGGACCAGTGGTCATGGATGATGGGAATTGTAGTTAAAAAAACAGCTGGAGACCCAAGTTTCGGAAACACTGGTCTACACTGAGTGGCAGTGACATGCCAGACAAAGGACATTGCCTGCCCTACTAGGGGATGCTAGGGATTGAAACTGGGACCTTCTACATGCAAAGCAGATGTTCTACACTGAGCTATAGCTTCCCCCATACACTTTTTTTTTTTTGCAGAGAGTGTAATTAGAATTTGTGGGTTGCATCTATCATTCTCTTTAAGCTTCCATAATAATACCTTTCATTATTTTAAAATGATAACATCCAGAGGTAATTTTCATTTTGGCATTTCAATTAAGGTTGCTAGTTGATGATACATCAAAGGCAGTGGTTGATTTTTCTGGAACAGAGACCCAAACTGCAGCATTGTGGAGGGGAAAAAGAAATTGTCACTGACAATTACCCAAGCAACTGACTTTCTCCCTCCAAAAAACTGAATCCAGCATATAGTTGTTTGGATAAACAACATCAAGCAACTTGTGAAAACACTGCCTTGGGATAAAAACATTAGTTAAGACTGCAGACCCCAGTATATTGATTTTATGAGTAAAAAGTAAAAAACAAAACAAAAACCATGCAGAAACATTTGTAAGTCTCTATTGGCCAGCTTACTTACTTCTCAGGAAGAACTGATCCATTCTGGATTATTTATTTATTTATGTATTATGTATTTAGAGGGGGGAGGAATGTTAAGTTGAGGTCATATGGCAAAATTAGCATACTGTAACATACAGTCATTTTTTTCATCCTTCATTAACAGTCATCTTTGGCTCTATTCCTTCTCTAATTAGAACATCATCTATCCTTGGCAGTTGAACTATTCAGCAGAACGATTAGATTTTTCTGACCGCTCTGAGCTGAATTGACCTGCTTTGACCTGTTTGTCACTGATCATAACCTGACAGGCACTAGAAGCCTCCTACTATTATGGCTTTTGAGATGAATTTGATGCCGTGTTCTTTTGCCACAGCTCATCACACGAGGAGACTGGAGCCTCACATACTCTCTATGGCCATGGAGTTTGCAAGTGGCCTGGATGTGAAAGTATTTGTGAAGATTTTGGACAATTTTTAAAGTAAGTTGGTTTTTTTTATGATCCAGTAAATGAGTAGGTATACAGATAATGCAGTAAAACTCAGCCATAAAGTTATCAGATGTTTATGGCTTATGTGCCAAAACCCCAGATCAAGCCAACTGGAGAGGATAGAATTATTAGCTTTCCTTTCACATTAAATCATTTATTTGGGCTTTTTAGTGGCATGATGCTTACCTGACCCCTTTGCCAAAATGTAACCTCAGAGCATCTGTAAAGTGCCTTTTGATAAAATAATGAATAGGGGGAAAAATACATGCAACTGTGTGTATTGGCGTGTAATCTGTAGAAAGAAATGTGCCTCTTAAGGCTGTCCTTTTGTAGCAATAATTCGCAGTCATGAGAGCACTTATTCCTGAGTGAACTCGGTGATTTCAGTATAGCTTACAAAAGGGTCACATCTCAAGTACCGATTCATGGGCTCTGAGCCAAAGTTCTTTGGAGGTTCCAGTGCACTCATGGAGCTCCAGAAGGAGCTGGCTTCCCATGAAGGTTCACTTGCAAATCTTTGCGAATGCTAAGCCCACGGAAAAACCTCCACTTACACAGGAGTGGGAGTGAGGAGACTGGATAAGGTTAGATTTCAATTTATATGCTGCTTTTCCACAAGGAAATTACACTCAAGGTGGATTTCAGTACACAAAACAACCCAGCAGTAAAAACAACAGATGATCAAGTTTATCAATTTCAATCTGGCTTACAAAAGCGTCACAGCGAGGAGAGTCCCTGGATCAGGCATAGAACTGTATAAGCAGACCAAGAGCCTGTGACCTTCACTGCAGCAACCCCCCCCCCACACATATGTGTGAGAGGTTGCAGTGGTTTGTTTGTTTAAAAAATCCACATTACACAGCTTCCCCATGCCACACTGAAGTCTGTTTTTACATTTCTCCTAAGTTTAAATGAGTGCCTTACCATGTGGCAAAGTGTGAAGGCTTGCCGCTACTTAGAAAGGTGAAAAATCCTCTCCATCTTCTGGCATGTTTAATTCAGAATGCAGCCAATATCTGTGCGACACTTGCAAAATTAACTGTGAAAAAGTGGGGCGTGGTACCTTCAAATTAAAAAGTATCCAGTTATTACAGTGAGTATCATAAACCAAGTTTGTGGCAATTTTGTAGCATTTTCATTCTGCGAGGACTGAGAGGGGCTGAGCCCAAACGGCGTGATCTCTCGTAGAAGAGGTGCACAGGGCTTTAGTGTACAAAGAGTCCTAATGGAACGTTATAGATAGGTTTATATAGATGAGTAACTTCACAAGCTGAGGCTCTTATGTTGTCATGGTGCAGCTAACAGGGTGAATGAACTGCTTCATGCTTCATCAACAATTAAGTTAATTAGCTCATTTGAAATTGTGCTGCTTTGTTGCCAGGATGTTGGTAGAAACATCAGAAAGGCCTGTTTACAAATGGTATAGAACCAGACTATGTAGAAACAGCAGCTTCACAACAAGGCAAAGATGCACCACATGTCTTTATAAGAAAAATATATTTTTTTGGATCTGAATGCTTACATTGAATATATATACTCATCTGTTTCAGAATAGATTATGTTTGCTTTCCTACTTCATTTTACATTTTTTTTGTGGAGAATAGGTTTTAGGTGTACTTTAAAGAGTACTTTTACAGATTTTTGCACAATTTTAGAAGAATGCACTTGATCTGTACTATTTCTGTTTGTAGATTAAAGAGGTTACTGTTTGCGTGTGAGATTTATATAAGCTGCTAGAAATTATTCCATGCGAAAATAACTTACATACTGCATATATTGTTCTAGGCATAATTGATACCAAGAGTTCTAGCCAACTTAGCTCCAGCCTTTAGCTCTCCAAGCAAAACTAATTTTTATAAATACTTCCATCCTTCCAGAGTCTAGTGATGTTAATGTTTCTCTCACTGCTTTCACGGTTGTTTTGTAGGTCCCTGGTTTTATAATGCACAGTCCCTGGAAACACTTTGATTAACAGTAACATAGTTCTTCTATATTTATCATCGTTCCCATTTTGCTAAACTGTGTGACCCATTCAAGAGAACATCCTGAATGTTCCTGGGTCAGGCCAAGAGGTTCCAGATTCTGTCCTGTAGCCTAAGCCTATCAAATGTGCTTCCCTTTCCCATATGCACCCTTCCATACCACCTGCTTGATATTGCCCCTGTAACTGAGAGCTAGGGTGATACCTGGTTTTCAACATTGTGATATATCACCAGCTAAACATCACTATATATCACAATGTCTGAAATAAGGATGGAATGATGTAGAGGCACTGGCTGGCTTCATGGGTTTTTCCACATTGTGATTTTTGCATAACGCACACAAACACACATCATGATTTGTGTTATATTGCCAGGTAAAAAATTATGGACTTCAAACCGGTTTTGGACAGTATATTGCCCAGCCCTAACACACATCATGATTCGTGATATATTGCCAGGTCAAAAATTATGAAACCGATATAACGATATGGACTTAAAACTGGTTTTGGATGATACATTGATATATCACCCAGCCCTACTTAGAGCTGCCTTGGGCTGCAAAGCCAGGGGGCAGTTACCCCACCTCATGCACTATATACCCCCCAGAAGCCATGACATTTGCTCAACACCCAGTAGAAATGCCGTTTGAGACCATTGTTGTACATATCTTTTAGACATAAATACAAAGTCACAGAGATGTAAACTTCAGCTTCTTTCATTTGAAATACTGTGTTGCAGTAGTCTTAAAGTCTGAATCCCCCTGCCTTTAGCCCCCTTAGTATTCTTCTATGCTCACACTGCAAAGCCCCATTTCAATTAAAAACCTTTTATTTCAATTCAACTTCAACTTTTAGACCCAAAGAATGACTATTTTTTTTCCAATCCATTAACTTTATAGGGGATGACAGAACTAATGGCAGTAGTTTTCGAGACCTTGCTCTTAGTCTAATCTGTGTAAGAATGTTGTAGGTTCTGACTTGGAACAGTGTGGTACTTGTTAATAGAGCTAATGCAAGTATACTGTACTGAAATAAAATATTCATAAGGAATGCTACCCAAATCTAGTTGTGTGTCTATTTCTGCAGTATTCTTGTGACAAATTTGAAGTGGTCTCTGATATATAAGGTGAACTCTAACTTGTGTTCAGAAACCAGTTTAAGTTGATGCCTTCGTGCTTCATCTTTTTTTCTTTTACAATAATAATAATAATAAGCTGTGCTGAGGCATTTGAGGAGGAGGATTAAGACAGAAAACACAGTGGCTTTGCTTCATTTTTTTAATAATAGAAAGGATTTGGAGTGAAGTGAAGAATAATTTACAGAATATGACTTATAGCTATGAAAGGTTTTTTTATATATACCTTCGTTTTTGTCCCTCCAGAAGTCAGTATGTTGATGATAAATATAAATTATACTTCTCTGCGCTGAGGTGTTTAGAATTTTGAAAATTCCACCTTGCATACGGTGGAAGAGATTAATGAGATTAATATTACTCGCCTGTTATCTTCAAACAAGCATAGCTGGCTTTCCACATAATATCATATCAGACAGACACACGGCCATACAGTTCCATACTTTTGATATCACGAAGCTTGGATGGATATTCCCAGCCATGAGAAGTTTTGGGGTGATTTTCAGCCTTGATGAAGTTGTGTAAAATTACAGTTACTCGTGTGCATCTGATCCACTGAACAAAAGCTATTCTGTAAAATTAATTCTTTCTGGCAGAGAAAAGCATCAAATTTTAAAGTCGGGTCAAAAAATATTATTGCCCAACTGCAGAGAGAACAATTATTGAGCAGAATACCGAGCAATGAAGAAAAGAGATTAAAAGACTGCCAAAAATGTTTAAGAATTTGTTTGGAATTTTACTATAAAACAGGTGTTGACAGAAGCTAACCATTTTGCCGGTTGCCAAGCAAGGAGCCCCAAAGATCACTAAAAGCATTTAATAGTAGTTCTTCATTACTGTCTTATAAATGTCAGAGCGTAATAACATATGACAAAACTTTGGTGTATTTTGTCTGCAAAACTAATTATCATTCCATTGGTCCTAAGTCAGTTTGAGTGTAGATGGATTTGACTTTTAGAGCTTTAAATCAAAAGGTTTACACTATAGCATTCCAGCCAGCAGACAAGCGTACTTTAACCTGCATGCAGCAGACGCCAGCGAAACAAAACATGATCTACCGTACAAAGACAGGCAATGTTTTCCTCTAAAGAGACAGAATTGTTAGTTTTGAGAAAAGGGAAGGGTGGAAAGAATGCTACAGAAGAAGACAGGGCAGTTTACCAACAGGACCCTCAAAGGGGGCAGCTCAATGCAACAGAAAGACTAATATAATTTACTTAGGTATCAAACTTCATATGCGCTTTTCTTTTAATCCAGAGAGAGAGAAAGTTTGAAATAGATTGTTGCTATACCCTTACTCACATCTTGTGTAGATTAGCTTTGGCTTTGACTAGGCTGCCTGGTTCCAAAATTATGACCTCAAAAAGGCATTATTTGAACTTGTCAGGATGTTGTTTCTTGGGGTGACAGTGCCATCATCCTTCAGAACGAAGACATCTGACACAATCTGCTAAATGAATAGTGACATACATTGAATAGTGGCACACACACAAATACATTTTGTATTTAAACTCCTGTCAGTGTTTAAACATTAAAGCTCAATGCAAAATAAATCATACACTACTGATGGGCAAGTGAAACATGTTGCTAAAACCGTCTCTGGCGCTTCAGGATTTAAAGGTCGACCCCAGTTTTTCTCTTCAGAAATCAGATAATTTGCAATGAATTCGAGATTCTAATGTCAAAATTCATTTAATAGTTTGTACTATTTCAGGGTCAGCTGGCACATACCATTTTATTCCCTAAAACCTATGGGAGATCGGTAGACAAATGGAAGCAGGTCATTTTTATACTTTTTTGTTTTTGGTCAGGCTCCATCAAAAAAACCATTTTCCTAATTGTTTCCTTAGAAATTTGACTGCATATTTATATTTTTCCATGTGCAAGTCTGGCAAGCCTGCACACAGATTCATGCAGTTTTGAAAGAACATCAGTCGACCACATCATTTATTCCATTTTGAAAACAAAAATCAATATACCTATAAAGTGACCCATAAATTAGAACTGGCTCACACAATGTTTGTTCAGTGCTGCCTTTCTGAAGGCACCCTTTGCATTTTTTCCTCACCTCTCTGTTTGAACTGCAGTCACAGTAAGAGGCTCATTAGGGGACATTAGGGACTGAGGCTCACCAGAATTCCAGCGCTTGCTTTGCTCTTATTAATGCATAGTAGAGTAGAATGCATTTAAATATTTCATAGGCATTCAGTAATTTGTGTGTAATCGCCTTGTTAGCAGACCAGTAGAAGTAGAACAGGTCTGTGAAATGGTGTTGGTGATTGCATGGGTAATTTACAGACCTTTGCCATCAGAAAGAGCATTATTGGGGGCTAGAATGAAGCTGTGAAAAAGAACCAGCAATAAGTCAGAGTGGGGGGGGGGAGACTTAATAAAGGTTTTGTAACAAGCATCTTCAGGGATAACAACCCACTTGGTTCTTTTTGAAGCAGCTATAATTTATGACATATGCAATATATCAAATGCATAAGATAGTATTATGGAGCATTCATATGAAAAGGGTATTTGCAACATTAGTTCCAACTTCCTGCAAGGGACATGATTAAATGATTAATGAAATGTCCCTTTGCATATGCATTTTGAAACAGCAATTAGGCACTGACTGAGAAAATCCACCAATCCTCTCATTTTTCAGTATTATCTCATTCTTGATTTATAAATCATAGAGAATTTTTGAACAGCAATATGTACCTGAGATGGTTGTAAAAAGCATAAAAGAGAATAATTTGAGTGTAAAATAGTAATAAATACATGAATTCATAATTTAATGTTAATTTCTAGCCTATTTATTTAGTCCCCTTGCATTGTGTTTATATCCAGCACTATTTCTGTACTTTGATTGGCATAATTAAGACGGGGAAATGAATAGGCCCCATTATTTTACATATCACTGGTAAACAATAGCAAGGAAAGGAGAAGGGAGATGTGGCAGAGGTATGTATGTGTTTTTCAAGTTCTCAGTAATCCACTGGAGGCTGTTCTATAAATGATCATTGAAGGGCTGCAAGCTAGCCTATAATTACAGGAAAGAAAGTGGCAGCTCTGGCATTTCATAACTATGTGTCCTCAAAGTGCTTTGTGAGTTTGTCACCAATGATAATTTAGATAGAAGCTCATTACTGAACATCACAACACTTTAAAAACCTTTCGCCTTCATACAGGAGAATAAAGGACTATTTTAATGGCAAGGTTCTTTTGTGTTCCGCTGAAAAATTCAATCAAGACGAAACCTCATTGACTATTATTGTAGTCTACAGTCGCTAGCCTAATAAAAGCAGCACAGATAAATTGAATAGGTCTCTGAGACTTGAGCACATAAATGCAAACATTTTGCTGGTTTTTAGTTCTTTAAATATACAGAGATGAATTGGAACGAAAAATCTAAACACATTTTTGCCCCGATCCAGCTAGATCACAATGTACTGTATGCAGATGTCGGTTTCTTTATGTGTGAATCATATCACTGGATTGGAAGCTTCACATGCACTTTCCATCTCTAATCCGCAAGCTGGTACTCTGCATATGGAACCCTTATTTAAAAGCCAAGATCCCTGGGATTAAAGAGGCGAAGGTGGTGGTGCTGTGTTCAGTCCCACTTCTCATATGCTCTGTATACAGGAGGCCCCAAATTCATTCTTTGGCATCTCCAGGTAGGGGTGGGAAAGCCCCACCCTGTCCGAAAATCTAGAGAGCCGCTGCCTGTCCGTGTAGTCAATGTTACACTAACCAAGGCAGTTTCACTACCCCTTTTATATCCCCAAACCCACCTAGTGTGGTTTTAGCTTTTCAAATAGGGCTCTGTGTGCACATCATTGGATTAAGAGTCTTTTCCAATAGTGTCTGGAAAAGAAATGCATTCATCAGGTATTGTTAAGCTATTTCTAGTTGTCACTCCTGGGCTGTGTACAGGACAATCATTTCACAATAACAGCGGGAGTGCCTTCTTCCCCCAGGAATAGTGTGGTCATATTAGAGATGTGGGAGCCTCACTCCAGGGCGGTACGGGGGGGGTGTTGTTTGTTTATTTCTTAATTCCTGATTTCAGCTTCTTCTCCATGTTCCATGCAATGCAACAGACTAGTGAAAATGATTGCAAGCATATTCTGAGCTACTCACATTCACTCCTGAGGGGTTCTAAGAAAGAGAAAGAGAAATGTTCTTGAATGGTGAGGTATTTCTGAGAGGGAGAGGTAGCATACTGCTCTTTTTTCTTTTTAAAGGACTACCTGTGTGAATATGTGGATAAAGACCCATCCTTTCATGTTCGTAAATCCAAGGTAAAAAAACAACCCTCTCTAAAACAAAACTGCTCCAAACATGGGAGGGGAGAGAGTATTCCTCAAAATGGGCACTGTCCAACAGGAGTCCATGGCAAGTGCACCAACACTTATGACCATTGACAGTAGCGGAGCTTGTTGATCTGCTGGCTACTAGTTTCAGTATTTCCAAATCACTGCTTGAAGCGCTACGGAAACTTGAAGAATCAGTTTGACCAGGGACCTTGCAGGATGGAAAGCCAAAGCATATATGCTGCAAGTACAATGCCAGTTGCAAAATATATCCACCCTACACCCCACTAGCAGGGTTGCACACACATTTAGAATACTCTGAACCATGGGTAGGCAAACTAAGGCCCGGGGGCCGGATCCAGCCCAATCACCTTCTAAATCCGGCCTGCTGACGGTCTGGGAATCAGCGTGTTTTTACATGAGTAGAATGTGTCATTTTATTTAAAATGCATCTCTGGGTTATTTGTGGGGCATAGGAATTCGTTCACTCCCCCCCCCCCCAAAAAAAAATGTAGTCCAGCACTCCACAAGGTCTGAGGGACAGTGGACCGGCCCCCTGCTGAAAAAAGTTTGCTGACCCCTGGAACTTTCCCATTCCCCAAAGTGGGCCTGTCAAATGTGATATTGTCATTTTTTAGAATGGAAAAGTTTGATTCTGACCAGATGCTGTGTTGTCTGAGATAAACAAGATAGAAATTAATATCGGGCTACTTCCAAACACAGCAGCAGTTCAGTGTTCTTTCTCATTACTAAATATAATGTTATGTTCTAAAGGAAGTCACCTTCTGCTTATTTATGTGAATAAACCAATAAGTATGCTGACAGAGGGATCAGAGCTACCAGACACACAAGAAGCAACTGAAAAATTAACACACTGCTTCTGAGGAGTTCATTAACAGGAATGTGCATCTTCTAAGAAAGATTACAAGGGATGTAATGCATCCACTTTCAATTGAAACTTAAATTTAATGGAATGGGCATGATTTGTGACACATGTTTGTTTTATCTGTAACTGTACAGCCTGAATCCATATTTGCCAAGGGCAAAAGGTCTCACCCCCGCCCCAGCCATCACCTCCCTGAAAATTCAAACCCCATATGGATACTTTTCAAATCTGCTCTGGAGTGTTGAGGGACCCCCCAGAACACATTTAGGGGGCACGTGGGGAGAGGGAGGGGCAGCCCTGTTGCACAGTCAGAAGTCTATACACTAATAGAACTGCTTTGTTAGACACTTACTCTGTATCTCAAATCTCCATGTAGCTAT
Organism: Darevskia mixta; assembly: GCA_034641385.1. Classification (NCBI taxonomy): domain Eukaryota; kingdom Metazoa; phylum Chordata; class Lepidosauria; order Squamata; family Lacertidae; genus Darevskia; species Darevskia mixta. The sequence goes on from JAWWNH010000105.1 coordinate 9,651,513, forward strand.
TGTCAGTACACAACTGTAGCCTGCAGGTTCCAGTGTCTCCTCTCAACTAATCTGCTCTGTCCTCTGTGTGTACAAATATCTTTCAAACAGTTTTAAGGATCCAGGACTCATGTGCTTGAGTTTTCTGAGTATTGCATGCTACATGCAGTATCTATGCAAGACAGGGTACTTTTAATCCAAAAGAATGAATAAAGAAAAGTCTGTTGTAGTAACAAATACTACCCATAGCTGAGATGCTTGAGGAATTTAATTTCTGTGTGGAGTGCCCCAATTTGCATCTCCCAGACTAGTGCATGGTTTCGCCCATAAAATCCTTTGGATTTTGCACTTCCCTGAATTCTTCTCAGCTCAAATACTGCACCAAAATGCATTAAAATGTGTGTCTTAGGGTAGAAACATATTTGGAAATGCACACATGGAGGTCAAATGCATATTTAAATATATATTATTGGATATATTAATTATGTAAATACAGATTTTCATGCTGATGTTAAAAATGGAGCTTATTGCAGAAACAGAACAGAAAAGACTTAGAAATGAACACATGTAAAATTAACACTGACCAGAATTAGGTTGATCGATCTCTAGTTAAAAACAAATGATAATTATTATAGAATACAGTTAAGTACCATCTTTAATTTCAATATGTTTTGTACAGTTCTAACTGTTCCTTCAAAAAGTGAGGAGTCAAGTCTTTTAAATTTTATTTATACTGATTTTAAGCATGGGGAAAGTTAGTTTCAAGCTATAAACATTTGTTAGAAAAATCACTATAAAAGGATTTCCAGCAAACTTTGGTTACTTGTAAGAGAAGTAACTATAGTTTGTGATCCTCTCTGGTTAGAATATGTTTAGGTGATTTTTTTTTTTTTAGTGCTCATTAAAGTGAGGCTCAGAATAGTACTGCCTGGAGTTGAACTTAGTTCAGACAGGTTCTGTTTCAATTCCCCCACAGACCACTGCCAGGGTACCTCTGCCCTGACCTCTGGCATTCTGCTATTTTAGTCCTGGGATTCTTCTAAGGAGAGACTGACAAGAGTACCAAGTTACACAGGGGTTAATTGAAATGGCTAGGTGTCCACTGGAAACTTAACTGAAAGTAAATCCACTCTAACTTCCGTTGATGCAAGTTCCTTTTGTTTCACGCCAATATAGATTCTCTCTACTAAAGTCTAGCATCCTGCTTACTCTCCAGTACATCCTCACAACTAATCTTCTGTGTTCTCTACCTTGCCTTAACAATGTTACCTATATCTTACAAATGTGAATCTTCTTGCAATTGATATTTCTGCAAATATAATTTGATCTGTGTGTGGATATCTGTTTAGCAAGCGCTTGGTTTACTTAAAAACGGTGGCAGGAACTAGCCTGTTCTGAAGACACCTAAGCACCTTTTTCCTAATTCCAACACAGGAGCAAGCTAGCTATTATTGCTTCACATTCTCAGAGGCATTCTTTCATTTGTGACTTCAGTTGCCTTTGACATTCCCAAACAGATTCTGGAGGTTCCAGTGATTCCAGATTCTGGAGGGTGGCTCAAATCTGGCAATGTGCTTATCAGATGTTATTTATAGAAACATTTTACAAGTTTATGACCTTGTTTTTGCAAATAGCACCACTTCAGCCTCCTCATGCCAACATTCTCTCTCAGTTGGGAAAACATCTAGCAAGACTCATTGGGTTTTCAGTAACACTGACATCTAGCAAAATAACATATTAAATGAATAAGGTTCGAATCCTCAGCTTGTTTACTTCCGAATAGACCCATTATAGTTGTAGATAGTTAGACTTTAACTAGCTGTATGGATAACTTCTCATGACAAGAATCAACCTGTCATAGACATTAACTTGAGAAAATATCTTGAATTTCCCAATTGTTCCCAGAAAATAATGAATCTGCAGACTTGAGGTGATATCTAACTAAGTTATACTCAGAGTTGACCCACTGAAATCAATGGACTTAAGTTACTATTGTTATTGATTGTGGATATCACCATTGGTATTTCACACTGGATATCACCATTGATGTTTTACAAGTCTCTCCCAAGTGAAGTTTAGAAGGAAGTTGCTGACTCTGGCTTGACATTCCCTAGCTTCAGAACCAACACAGGTCATGTAAGCTATTCTGCACCTTGACTGGATATCCCTAAGCATGAGCACATGGGCCTGTGTCCCAAGTTTATCTCTGGGTTGCTGCAAATTAATCATCTCTGTCTCACCCAGGCTACAAAAGAGGTGTTTGGGCCTTGGCCAGTGCCAGATTAAACCCTGTGGAGGCCTCTAGGCAGTTGAAATCTCAGGGGGCCCCTCGCAAATTATCGCCTGTTAAGTTTTTGAGCACACTAACTCACAGAAAGCTTCATATCTGGGAGTTTCTTGTGCATGTGCTCTATTGGGATAACATTGAACTAAGAAAACTTGATTGTAATTTTATTTCAAGATCATATCAATATTATTTTGATCCGTTGTTGCAGGGCCCCTAAAAGACCCATAGATCAGTGCCTGCTCTGCTTATTTTGTAATCTGGCACTGTCCTTGGCCTTCACCTAGGGGCCTGCTGGGGCTCTTTCTTTGAGCTTATAATTCCCACCCTTGCCCCCCATGGACGTCCTATTGGGGTGGAGCCTCAGTTCTTGTATTCACTTACTGGCTGATGGCTCAGGGCTGTAATTTGAGTGTAGTGGCAGCACTATTGAAGTGGAGGATGTCCTCTGAATGCATCTACCTCGAGAGCCAAAGAGCGAGGGAAGTGCAATCAGATGATCATGGGAAAGAAATGTTTCTGTTTCTGTTCCGCTAGCTAATAATAGTAACAACAGCAGCAAAAACAATAGATGGGAGAGGTGATCCATCTGCTGAGGTGGAGAAGGGGTTGCTGCTTTCTGCACACATCTGCATTCAAAGAAAGATGTGGAACAGTGTTTGTGTGTGTACAAGAGCCTCTCTTCCCCAGTCCAGTTCCCTACAAAAGCACCCATAAGAAATTTAAGCCCCACTCAGATGAAACAGAATGCTTATTATTTTGTTTGTTTGTTTGAAATACTGCCCTTCACAGGGCACTTTACAGTATAAAAACACAAAATACTAAACACACAATAACGACGAGAGTGTTTAAAAACCATGTGCCATTTAAAAGCCTTTGGCTGCTACTCATACTGCAGGCTGATCCAATAGAATGAATCATAGAACTGTAGAGTTGGAAGGGATCTCAAGGGTCATCTCATCCAACCACCTGAAATGCAGGAATCTCAACTAAAGCATCCATGATAGATGACCATCCAACCTCTACTTAAAGACCAAGGAAGGAGAGTCCACAATTAAGCCTACAGCACCCGGTATTCCCAGGCGGTCTCCCATCCAAGTACTAACCAGGCCTGACCCTGCTTAGCTTCCAGGATCAGATATGTTCAGGGTAGTATGGCTATAGACAAGAAAGTCTTTGTTTAGTCTGCCTTCCTTTTTTTCTTTCTTCATTACTTTCTACCTATTTCCCTATGTATTTTCTTCCTGTTGCTTGTTCTTGTTGGGCCTCCTTCCATCTTCTCGCCCCTGCCCCTGCTTTCTGTTCTTTCTGTTTCTGTTCTTTCTTCTTCTCCCCATTTTACTTCATAGCATCAACCAGTATAGAGGTTCTTCTTCTTCCCTGAAAATCAGGTATATCCAGGAATATATATATGAGCAAGGAAGAGAAGGCAGTGGAATGTGCTGAGTCTTGGGTGAAAGTCTGCTCAGAAATAGGTCCGATTGAGTTCAGTGGTGAAGGCTGCTTTAGAGCTATTCCAATAAAGCTGCTGCTTTTCTCTTGACCCCCACTTGATTCTTCTCAGATTCCATTGGTATGTTGCTCTATGTGGGGTGAGATGGGCTTTTCTCAAGAGCCAGTCTTCTTTCAGGACTTGGTGGCCTTATCAGTCTTATCACTTCTGGTCTTGTCATACAGACACCCACAAATAATTAAGGGGTGGGCTTTTGAAAAAGCGATCCCACATATTATGTGACATTGAAAACAGCAGAGCTGAGTTGAGATTGTTAGATATGTGAAGCCAAATTTATGTTTCATTATACAGTGGTACCTCTGGTTACGTACTTAATTCGTTCCGGAGGTCCATTCTTAACCTGAAACCGTTCTTAACCTGAGGTACCACTTTAGCTAATGGGGCCTCCCGCTGCCGCCATGCCGCCAGCGTGTGAGTTCTGTTCTCATCCTGAGGTAAAGTTCTTTACCTGAGGTACTACTTCCGGGTTAGCGGAGTCTGTAACCCGAAGTGTTTGTAACGCGAGGTGTTTGTAACCCGAGGTACCACTGTAAAGCCAAAACATATTTAGGTATATTGAGAATATTACACTTTAGTTGTGCCCATTTCAGGATGAACTCAAGGCAGAATACAACCCACTCCACTTACCATCACAAAAAACCCAGCGCAATAGCTTAGGTTGAGAGGCAAGGTGTAAGTCCATATTCGCCCACTGAGCTTCATGCTTGAGAGGGAACTTGAAGCCAGGTCTGCCCTTTCCAAGCTTAGCACTGTATCCACTAGCCACTGGACTATATTGGCCCTCAATCAACTTGTTAAATAGATGAGAGCATAAAAAGGCCATTTTAGCCTATTACGCTTCTTAAAGTCATCTTTCTCTGGAGACCACTGCAAGCAAAGCTACAAGTAGATCAGTGTGGTTCTATTAAGAGGCTTCTGGGCATTTGCTTGCTGGAGAGAAGCTACAAAAGTGTGTTGTTTGCGCATAATTATACTGGCACATTTAGTTTATTTGCATTACATGGCATTTCAGCATTATACAACATATATTAAGTTTTGCTTTGATACTGTAAGTCTTCTGTGGCTGTGTTTACCTCTATTGTCACTTGCTTTGCTAACACTGCCATTTAAGGGATGTAGTGCAGATTCAAATTTCTTGTCAGTAGAGATTTATGACTCCAACATGCATCACACATACATGAGTATACGAAGTATTGCATACTGGGGGCAATAGTTTCTCATCCATACCTATGTTTCATCTGTCTGTACGTTTTAGTCATTTTTACTTAAAAACCGATGCCCATATTTATTAGATTCAAAATCACCCTGCCATATTTATTTGGAAATCTGTGAATAATTTAGATTTGTATCACATTAACCCTCCAACTGCTAAGATCTTAATTGCAATAATAAATCATAGGCATAGTTTAAAAATATCAGTAAAGTGCAGGCCAGACTTCTGTGATGTGTCACACAGCAAATTAATACATCAATTAACTTTCTATCTGTTTACTGTAATTTCGAGATCAGTCATTAGACCATGATTAACCAAAAAAATAAAAATAAACTGTTTTACACAGCTGGTTGTTCTTGAAGCATTACACCTGCTTCTAGAAGGAAATTATGATTTTACTCAGAAGCTTGAGAAAGCAAGTAAGTGAAATTGTCTGTTTTCATTTGTAGACAAGGCCACTTGTGATTTTTTAAATACCAACTTTCCAGGGAGAAATCTCAACATGGTAAGAGTTTTGGACTCTCATGCCTGTCCCAGGAATGGATTCTGGAGTCAGGGAGATTCCACATTCAGATGAACACAATATAGCACAGTTGTTTTGTTACTTTAAGAAGTTGAGCCAGACCAATGGCCCATCTAGCTCAGTATTGTCCACATCAGAGATTCTCAAACTTTCTACCTCCAGGGCCCACCTGAGTTGACTGAAAATTACCGAGACCCACCAGTCACAAAATGGTGGTGTGGGGACAGAGCCAGTGCTTAAATTGGTGGCAGATGGTGGCAGAGTTTAACATTATCTGCTGGTGATCACTGCAACACTTTCTACAGATATCTAATTCAGCTTTGGAAATTGCTAATTCTTTGTCACAGTGTTTTCATTGTGGCAAGGCATTCCACAGCTCAGCTTTCCTCAAGCAGATATTTGTTCTGTAAGTATTGTGACTCGGCCTCCCCATTTTAGGCAGAATTTGGTGATCCAGAGGCTCTAAGTGGGAAGACTTCTTTTTTATTGTTTTTGCTTCCTACCTCCAGTGCTATTTTTCTAGAAAAACAGGTTCTGTAACTCACCCTGAACTGAGTTTCAGCAAGTTCCGGCTGAAAAAAAAGTATTTTTACTCAACCCCAGTTAATTTCATCTCACACTATCCTTTCATACTCAACTTGTACTTCACCTCTGCCCTACGCCCAGCTGTAAATTTCTTTAATCCATCCTCTCTGCATGCACATCTTCTGCTTATAACATCACTCTTCTCTTAGCCCCTTCCTTTCTATTCCCAGATTGTCTGTTAGTTAATAATAATAGTAAATATTAAACGTTTACTTCTCTAATTTCTTTCAGTGCCCCCTCTGGCCTTCCCATCACCAGTCAGGGAGGCTGCATTGCTCACCAGGCTTCCCAATACTGAGTGTTACTGCTGTTTACTGAGAGATGGAGGGGCAAGGGATTGAGGGTGGGTGATGCAGGCATAGTGGTTCAGCCAATCCGGTACCATTACAGTGGTACCTCAGGTTAAGAACTTAATTCGTTCTGGAGGTCCATTCTTAACCTGAAACTGTTATTAACCTGAGGTACCATTTTAGCTAATGGGGCCTTCCGCCGCTGCTGCTGCTGCTGCGCCGCCACTGCACAATTTCTGTTCTCATCCTGAAGCAAAGTTCTTAACCCGAGGTACTGTTTCTGAGTTAGTGGCGTCTGTAACCCAAGGTACCACTGTACAGTGTGCTTCCTACCATATTGCCTTTCTTCCTCTCAGTAACCAGCAGCAATGCTTGCTTTTGGGAAGTCAGGTGAGTAATGCAACAGCGGTTGCCACTGTGCTCAAGACTATTATTGGATTAAGATTTCTCCCTAGAAAGCCAAATATGAATTACTAAACGTACTGCTGTATAATACCTGACCTCTTCCATCATTTCATTTCAGATCAAAACAATCTCCATTACTATATATATAAAAAAAACCTCCATTGGTCTCTGTTCTTCCTTTACTCTCTTTTCTCTAAAGCAACCCAAGAAAATAAGCCTCATCATACAGTTCAGTTTTCATTGCTTTGCACCATTCATTTAAATAGGCATTTTTGCCAAATTCAGGAGGATTAAGGCAGTTGTAGAGAATCCGTAGCCCTCCTGATTTTGTTGGACATCACTGCCATCAGTCCTAGCCAGCATAGCCAGCAGTCAGTGATGACAGACATTGGAGTCCAACAACATCTAGAGGGCCACATGTTTTGCATCCCCACCATGAAGTAGATACAGTGGTACCTCGGGTTAAGTACTTAATTAGTTCCGGAGGTCCGTTCTTAACCTGAAGCGTACTTAACCTGAAGCACCACTTTAGCTAATGGGACCTCCTACTGCCGCGGAGCCGCCAGAGCACGATTTCTGTTCTTAGTGGAGTTCTTAACCTGAAGCGTACTTAACCCGAGGTACCACTGTATTATGATCATTACTGTCATTTAGAGATGTCTTTGCAACATTGCATAGTTCCTGGCATAATTACCTAATCATTTAGCAGTTGACACAACTCTACTCTATAGTGGCGGCGGTGGAAAGAGCGGCAATTGAACTCATGGTTTTAGGCCTGCTTGAAGATAATGGTGTGAGACGCCAATGAAGGATTATATTGAAATAATGTAGAATTCTTATTTAGGCATGTTGTAGCGCTACAGTTCTCACAGGTGAGACATGAGAGGAATGATACGGTATATAAAACAAATGTGAGATCTTTCTTGACACATGCACATTTTCATACACCTCCTACCTGTGTCACATAGCCCTGTGATGATACAGAGGTTTGTATCTAACTTAAGTTCTACTCAGTCTAGACACATTGAAATTAATGGACTTAAATTTGCCATGGCCATGAATTTCAATGGGAATCCAATGTGTAGAACTAGCATTGGATACAACTCAGAATGTCCATTTGCCTAATTCAAACTAGAGGCCTTTGTACACAGTTGTTAGTGACACTTCCACAACTCAAAACTCCATTAATGTCCACCCAGTGGTGTTCTGTGGCTGTTTGGTAGAAGAAACAGCTTCTGTCATTCCCTGTTACCATTGCAGTTTTGGACCATTGGATGAGAGGGCAATCCTGTTCTGTCTGTTGCTTATTAGGTCGAGTTGCTTGAATTAGCTTGTCTATGACTACCTCTCTGGTAAATGAAAACTCCCTTTCTCTATTAATAACTAGGCCGGGCTGGGGGCAAAAAGTAAGGTTCAGGAGATTTATAACAGCCTTCTAATGTTGTGTTGTTTTTATTCTGTCTTCTTTTACTAGGCACCTTAATAATGAACATGCATTGGATGACAGAAGCACTGCTCAGTGTCGGGTGCAAATGCAGGTGGTTCAGCAATTAGAAATACAGGTTTGGGAAAATCTTCTAGAAATCTTTGACTTCCTTGAAGAAATATGATTTGTTCTGAATTGATTATTATTAATTAGAATTCATAATTTACTATTACTTAATAAGTTCTGACTTATTGTTTTATAAATTTATTTTATAAATTATAACAATCACACACAGACTGTTAGTGTTTGGGAGCATATCCCTTTTCACATTATCACTTTTGTCACATGGTGGCTCTCCCGATGGTGCTTTTTTTGTCAACTGTGAGCAGTAGCTATCCACAGCACAAATGGCATAAACCCTCTCAGAAGTTATCCAAAGTATATATTCTGTAAAGGTTGCTAACTTTAAGTGCAACAAGGAAAGATTTGGGGCAGGTGAGAGCTAAGTGGACTGGACAGTAGACCAGTCAGTACCCTAAACTTAGGAAGAATTTGGATGACTTTGGGGAGGAAGTTAGATTGCCCAAATTTTAGGAACATCAGACAAAACTTCAGACAAATTTCAGATGTCTGCTTAAGGCGGTCTGGCAAAACTAGGTTTAATAATTTCACCTGTGTAGCACAGGCCAAAAAATAGTGGCACATTTAAATGTAATTCATCTAATTTAATTTGTAAGTTTACCTCCTCCCATTTGTTCCAATACAACTTCTAAGGTCCACCAAAAGTACCCTCTTAATGAGGCTGTCTGTATGGCACATTCAGATAGCAAGGGCAAGGGCTGCCCTCAGTGGCTTCCTCGTAACACAAGACTCACTGAAATCTAAGCCAGAAGCATTATAACGCCTGTCTATTTGGACTCGCCTTTAAGTTCACAGCCAAGTGGGAAATTGAATATTTCACTGCTGGGGAGCTTGCTTTAGTTACTTATCCCAAACCTTTGGAAAGGGTGAGCGCTCTCTCTCTCTCTCTCTCTACATATACTGTATTTTTCGCTCTATAAGGCACACCTGACCATAGGACGCACCTAGTTCTTAGAGGGGAAAAGCCCCATTTTTTGTCGATCAGCTCAAATTTCTGCAGCTTCTTTTGCAAAGGAGAAAAGCCTCATTTTTGTAGATCAGCTTTAATCTCTGCAGCTTCTTTTGCAAAGGAGAAAAGCCCCATTTTTTTGAGGATCAGCTCAAAGTTGTTGAGCTTACTTTGCAAAGGGGAAAAAAATCCTGTTTTATGGGGTTTAACTCACAGTTCTGCAGCTTCCGTAAAGGGAGCCATTTCTACAGTTTCCAGACAGTTAATCTAATCAGCCAGTCACATGTCGCTGGGGAAACAGCCTCCCTCTGCAAGGGGGCGGGGCTGGAATCTCTCTCCCATATCTCTCTCCCCAATCGTTTACTGAGCAGCTGCTCAGCGGGCTTCCTTTCAACACCCCCTTCTCTCTCTCGCTTTTTTTTTTAAAAAAAGCACGATCTGCTTTTGCCCCTGGGCAGTTCAGCTCCAGGGACCACACATTCGCTCCATAAGACGCACAGACATTTCCCCTTACTTTTTAGGAGGAAAAAAGTGTGTCTTATGGGGCGAAAATATGCACACAGAGACATTTGAAATTACTGCATATGTTTCTCTTTTGTACTTGTTTCTGGGTCTAACAGAAAATGTAAGCCTTCATCTTTATGAATTTGGCTGAAGAACAAGTTTTAAAGATTAAGCTTTGAGATTTGACTCTCAGAGGCATATTAATTGTTTTTAGTGTATTCAAATTAATCTTTCTAGAATACTGCTCTTAACGTCTTTATCTTTGTGCATGATACTTTTTTTGTCTTTGTTTGTTATTATGGTATGTATTTTTGTGTTTTTATATTGTAAACCCCCATGTGATCTTCAGATAAAGGGCAGGATTTTTTTAAAAAATAAATTGATGTGGTGGTGGTGATAGTTTTGGGAAGTTTTTAAAAACTTGCATGATTATTCATTTCTGTGTTTCAAATAACTGGGTGCTCTTGGAATCCGAAACTATAAAGATTCTTCTGTTGAATGCTGTGAAAAATCAATTGAGAATTGATTATAACAAAACAAAACAAAAGGTGTGTGTGTATAAATAACCCTGATATGTTTTCTGAAGCATGTTGAAAGGTTTCTTAAACAGCTGTTTACCATTTATAAAGGTTCTGCTGTGATGCGAAAGGCCGAACAGAGTTTCTGCTTGCAGGGTGACCAATTATGAGTTGTTCCTCTCCCCCCCCCCCACCCTTTTGTGTGACTGATAGAAAAGTAAGGTCCATCAGTTGTAATGAGACCCAGTGCAGTGTAGATGTCGGCTTAGTGGCAGAGTTCAGCATTTCACACTGCCTGGTCCCTGTCACTCTATTGAATTAGATTGATGATGGCAGATTGCAGGGGGCACTAACTGGACCTCGGTGGGAATGGATGAAGTGTGCAGACAATCCTGGCAGGCACTGTGCTACAAGGACCCCTTCACCCCTTCACAGTTGTTGGCACTAGTTCATTGCTATCAGTGTCCACAGGATTTTTAAAGAGACACTATGGGCCGTCTAATTTATGGTCCTGGTAACTTGTTACTGTCGAGGCAATGGTGACCTCAATTCTCTTATTGACAAAAAGATGAAGTATTATTTGTTTTCCCTGACCTTTTAAATACGAGGAGGAAAGCTATAGGTGGGCCTCTCCTCCGCCCCGACCCCCAGAATTGCCAAAGTTGCCTTTCTTTGTACATACGTTGCTACTGACATATAAAGATTTGATATGCAGGAACCATTACCCTACAACAGCCTCCAATGATAAGATGTAGCAGACGAAATAAAATAGCTGTATTAGTCATTTCTAAAATGCTTCTGATCTCACTCTTTCTTTAACAGCTTTCTAAAGAACGGGAACGTCTTCAGGCAATGATGACCCACTTGCACATGCGACCCTCGGAGCCCAAGCCATCTCCAAAACCTGTAAGTGCATATTGCTTTATAAACAGTAAATAGGCCCGTGAATGTAACAGACTAAGAAAATGAACAATTTAGTGACAGTTGGAAAACAATGAGTGTGATGAAAAATATGGCAATAAAATGAAGGTAAAATGCAATAGCTTGTCAAATTGTATGTTTCTTTAAAAGTAATGCTATCTTTTACAAAATCTATCCAATCTGCGCCATAGGTGACACTAAACAAAGTACACCTATAAGTGCACAAATCACTGCCTTGCTGCCGAAGCTAGAAAGAATATCTTCTTTGAGATAGTCTTACAGATATTAAAAAGAAAGCTATTTTGAAAAACTTGAAGTTCAGTTGACTCAGTAGTAGTAAAGGGGAAAAGTTAGAGGGGTAGCTCAGTATAGATCAGTCACAAGGGTACACATAAAAAAAAGATTATTATTTTTGTGGTTAACTCTTCCACTTAATATATAAATTCCCAAACATTGCTGTTTTTGTTTGTGTCAGTAAAAACATTGATATAGGCAGGTGAGGCCTTCACCTGGCACTGATACTTGCAAGGCCTCCACTTTTAACTTAATCTCGTGAGCTGTGACACTGTGTTACTTGTCTATGCTTGGAAACAGAAGGCTATATGGTAACTTTTTATAAACAGCCAATTTAAACATCTGAGTATTACAAATACATGCTATGCCATTCTTTCATAAGGATACTTGAGAGCTTGAAGGGTCCAAGCCTGAAAAACTCAGAAAATGTAGGTGAAAGCAATAAGATATTTAAAAAAAACACATTTGTATATCACACCCTGTTAATGATTCCATTAAAGGACGGAACAGTCTGTCTCTTGTGTTTCCAGAGCTGTGAACTTCAAAGATTTTTGTACGAGGGTCTACTTTACAACTTGATGAGTAAAAAGAGTTGGCATTTGTCAATCTTCCACTTCAGGGTTTCACAGGCTGGGTACATCTCCCCCCCCCCAAAAAAAAATAGGAGTCTTAATTAAAATTCTTGCTTTTTTACCACCTTGTTTCCTTCCATAAATTGCTTATTGCCCTCTGTGCAAGTTTAGAGTTTAGCACTTGACATGTACCCTAAATATTTCCACTCCCCCCCCATATTTTTTTCTTTTTTACTACAGTATTCTTAAGCATAATTATCGTATTCTTAAGCATCTTGACTTGGGTTCCAAATGGTTGTTAACTGTGTAGAAGATGCTTTGCAGAATTCATTTGCATTACCTAATAATTTTAACCCCAAATGAGCTGAAGTCACTCCAAATTTTGGGAATATCCTTTCTTTACTGTTGTGACTGCCTCATTCCAATAATATTATTTTTATCATTGCTTTCTATAGTATAATGTAGATAATCACATGACAGAATAATTGTCTCATAAATCCATCAGGAATCTGCAGCTTGTTCTTTTCCAATTAATTATTCAATCAGTAAATTTTTTAAAACTCCAGCAGCATGGTTACATCTACACTAATAAAGAATTTTCAGCCTATAATCCAAAACAGAACCTGAATGAATAATGTAATTGAAGTATTACATTACATAAACCACACATGAAAGAATTGCTAATTGCGTTTGATGGTGGGCAATTAATACAGAATCTTAGATGAGCGATTTAAAATGAAACCACAGTTTAAAGTTCCCTTTGGAGCCAGATATATCTGAAGTGGTGAACTGTACTACTGGCCTCAAATTAGTTTGATAGAAGAGTGGTCAATACAAAAAAAAAAAAAAACCAACACCCTAAAATTTATACACTGTACAAAAGAAGCTTCAAAATTGATATGATAGTAGAGATTTATGGTCTCATGTGCAGTGGCTCAGTTGAGACGGCCCACACATTTGATAAATATTAATAGCATGAATTTATTACCAAGGAGAAATGAGCTCTGTTGGTTCATCACTGCACCCTTAACAGCTATCAGTACATGAACACAAGGTGCAACCGCACTGTCTATTATATGACCCCATTTACTCTCTGAATGGTACTTCATTAAATGGTACCTTTTGGCCATGCTATGGATGGATGAAAATCAAAGTTATCAAGGCTGCGAGTCCTGAATAATGAGTTTCACCCAACCTTGAATATATTCAGATGAGCTGAGGTGGCTAAGTGCTCATCCTAGGTTTTACATGCTTTTCTTTAGTTAATAATAAATTCTATTTTATCAGCTCACGATTGCATGCCTACAAACATGTTATGCTTATTATTGCTGGCTAGTAGAATAACTTACCGTAACATTGTAAACATAGCGGTTTGCATACATACTGACCTTAGCATTTCCAGACCTTGTGGAATTTGCAGGTGCATTCGGAATGTTCCTTCCCAGGTAAATTATAATAGAACTTTAGCTTATTTTATGATTTTATTTTATTTTATTTTATTTTATCACAGTACGTTGAGGGGTATGGAGGTTAGTGAGGTATGAATTTAAAGTTTGATTGCACCTAAGGAGAACGTATCTCTGATGTGAATAGAATACATCACAAGGTGAGAGGTGTTGATAAATGAGAGGAAATATATCCTGTTGGCAAGTCAGTTCAAAGTTTCTTGTAACAGCGCAAGTTGAGACAGATGCACAGTGCTTCAGTGTACATGCTTCTGGGAACTCTTCCTCATGGGCAAGCTTAAGCACTCGCAAACGCATTGAGTGCAGCACAACATTATCTCGCTCCCCCCCACCCCAATATGTACTTAACAAAGAATAACAGTTTGTGGCTTATTGAAAACACAGGCACTTGGGGATGCCTTCAGGGTGCTGGTCCTTATTATTAGACTGCTAATGCGCTTCTTCTGGCTGCTGCCCAAGAAAGGAGAACAATTAGCTGGCATATGTTAATTTTTGTTTCCCTAACAAATCTCTCCACTGACTAAATGTGTAAAACAAATCCACAAAGAAAGATCAATCAGTGCTCTACACCGTTAAAAAGAGGTTTATCTTAAGAAGTGTATTTGGGATTTGAAAAGGCAGGTGTTATTAAATTATGAACAAAAGCCAAATTATCTCTCTCTAGTCACTCCAGGCACAGCCCACCGGTCCTCTTGCACAGCCCATTCATTTCTATGGGACTCGGTGCACAGAAGAACTTCTCTGTGGATTGTGCCTTCCGTATTTTGCAGACAATAATTAATGTGTACCATCTTGCTCTGCTCTGCACACGGCAGAATACTGTGAAAATGAGTATAGATTATCTCTGATGAGTATCAACTAAGTATAAGGCAGCAATCATTTTGGGTGTTGCTGCCCTGAGTATCAATTTTGCTAATTGGATGCTATTTATGACAAAGGATGTATGGTAAATATGACAAAGTTAATATGCATTTTTGATAATGAGAAGTGGGGCCTTTCTTGCTGAGGGGTGTAATGAAGGGCACACTGTTAAACAGCTTGCATACATTCTCACCTTCCTCCCTTCCCCCTACCTTCCTCCGTACCCTGACACCCTCTTTCCAGGGTACATCAGCCATAAGTGACACTGTAATCATAAATTGAAAATGATACTTCCAGAGGAATTGGCAAACTTGACATTTCATTATATTTGTTAACACATGCCACAAATGATTGTTAGTGAAGAAATTCCATTTCCCTCTCTCCATCTCCAATCAGATTTAATTTGAAAATTTTCAGCCTCCTCCGGCTAATTTGCAATTAAGACAATTTTGTTTGAATATGTAGTAATGTCATTACCATTCCACCAAATTAGCAAGGAGACTAAAGGTCAGTGTAAAATTTTCCAGCTGGCTGGAGCCTCTCAGCTGAGATTTGGGACTAAGGGAAGGAAATCCAGCCGCATCACAATAGCAACTTATTTTAAGTCTCGTTTGTCTGAAAGCAAAAGGCACCTATCGGTTGCCTTGCTGTGGCTTTGGCAGGATCTCGACCTGCCCAACAACAGGGTCTGTCAGTAATAAGCTACAAGATTCCTTTGTAGGGATATACATAGTTGCAGTCAAGTCTTGTAAGCACTAGGAGGGTAGTCCTAAGTAACATTGCCGCAGATTATTAGATAACCTCTAATAGCATCCTCTAATTAGAGTTCTTATGATACAATTTCATCCTGTAATTAGTTGAGATTGGCTGCTTCCTTTTGCAGCTTATTAGTGGCAACACAGCTGTAGAAGTGAATCCACTCTCATTTGTCAAACCTTTTAAATACTTTCCTCCTTTTTTGCCTATCTCTTTCTTTCTGCCTTCTTCCCGGGCCTCTCCAGCTAAATCTGGTGTCCAGTGTCACTATGTCTAAGAACATGTTGGAAACTTCCCCTCAGAGCTTACCTCAAACTCCCACCACACCAACGGCCCCAGTCACTCCAATTACCCAGGGACCCTCAGTAATCACCCCAGCCAGTGTACCCAATGTGGGAGCCATTCGAAGACGACATTCCGATAAATACAACATTCCCATGTCATCAGGTAAGTTACTTTAGACCTCTATCTGTATGTGTACTGTAGCAGATCTCCACAGGGATTAAACAGTTACATGTAAAGAACAAGCTCCAAAACCCAAAAACTGGGTCCTAAACGGTGGGTAGTTGCCTTTAACGACATGTAATCGCACATAGGACCAGATTGTCCATGTGACACTCATATGCTATGTTATCTCAAAAGAGAGAGTGCTTGTTTGTCAATATTGCTGAAGAAAGTGCTCTTGTGTTTCCCTGACAAAAGTCTGAAATAGTTGGGCCCTTAAAAGGCTTGAGTAGGGGGTAGGGTGCAGAATGGTAGCTCAGATGGTCCTGTCACATAAGAAAATA
>JAWWNH010000105.1:9672500-9690000 GCA_034641385.1 Darevskia mixta
ACTTTTGATGTGAAGAAGCAAGAAGGACACCCTGTGGCAAAATCTGGAACACTCAGTTTTGCTGCAAATGCTAGATTGATAGAAGCTTTTGCAAATGCATGTGGATATGCATTAATATTTATCCCAGCTGTCATGAATGATTTCACATCATAGTGTTGGGGAACATGGTGCTCATGGCAAAAACTTTAAAGTTTAATTATAAGATATAATTTTTATGCAGAAAAGGCAAATGTCAGGACTCCTTTATTTTCAGTTTAGTTCTGGTCATTTTTTTTATCATCCAGCTGGTGTCTGCAGGACAAAAGAACTGTATGCTGCGTGAGGGTTGAGAGTTTAAATGCGTTTTGGAGTTAGAAATAGTTTGAAAGCAGAAAACATTGTGCATGTCGGTGTCAGAGCACATTTGGTAGCTCCATGCAGCGATGCACGAATGTGTGGGCAAGTGTACAAAGTCAGATGTGGAACAAATGGCCCAGAGATGTTTCTAGTCATCAATTGGGCCTGTTTACACAGATCTACATCAATACATGTTGAAGCTACTTCCAATGATCAAATGGCTAAAAACTCTACATCTTTATTTTGCTAGGCTGCGCTGGCAGAGAGTAGTTTACCTTTGCTTGGTAACCCCGGATTGATAAATAACGCATCCAGTGGCTTACTACAGGCAGTCCATGAAGACCTCAATGGTTCGCTGGATCACATTGACAGCAATGGAAACAGCAGCCCGGGCTGCTCTCCTCAGCCTCACATGTAAGTGCAGTCAGCATCCTTTATTGAGAAAAACTTTGCGTTCCCCTATCATCCTTTCAAATGCATGCAAGAATATTCAGAAACTATTCACATGGACTGAGAAACAGCTCACATGCTGTGAACACTTCCCCTCCCCCCAAACAAATCCAATTCACTGCATGATGACATGAGTGGGCAATGGGAAATGCTTGTGTGCTTGCAAAAGGTTTCTCTCACATAGAATAGAATGTGAATCCCGTTCTCTGTGCATTGTGGCCTTGGGCTGCAGCCCTGCACACAGCTAGGTGTACTCGGAACATCTCTTTGGTTTAGATAGGACTTGGGTGTATACAACCATGTTTCGGCCTTGAGAAACAAGTTGTTAATGTGATTGCAACAAATACGGGCACGACACTGTTCATAAAATAGGTGCTTTTATTGTGCCTGTGGTGGTCATTATTTGAATATTCAGTGCAATGAATTCTACTTCCGATCAAATATCTGGATCCTTTACTGAATTTTCATCTGTTAAGATTGCATAGCAGGAGTAGTTAGAATTAGTAGTAATTTAACTAGACCCACAAGTCCTTATCGTGTTTATGGACTGTCGCAGAGATACTGCCCATTTATATTACCATAAAATGCAAAGTTTAACTGTTATCCAGAGTTTACATAGAAGCTAGTAAAGTGTAACTTTTTGCCTGTCTTATAAATCAGTGTAATTACATATTCAACTTTAATTACTGGTGTGTCTGTATTGGCAAGGTTTATATGTTATATTTTATGCAAGACTACGATTCCTATTAATATTTAGCAGCTAACTATATCATTAATTACTCTAAAATCTTTCCCCCACCATCTTTTTAATGCAGCTCAGAGAGTGGCAGTATTAAAAATTGATGTATTGTGGATTTCAGAAATGTGTATGAGGCCTAAGAAATGCCTGGCCTTAATCAGGGGTGTCAAACGGGGCATTTTTTTGTTTAGTAAATAGTAAAACATGTACCTTGGAGGTATCATTTCCCAGGTTATTTATATAATAATTAGAGAAGTGACATCTAAGTAGACATAGATGTAGAATGATTCTTTTTAATGTCCTTAGTTAATGATAATATCCTTGTATTTAAAATGTTGCACTCAGTGTGTCCTTATTATTTAATTTTCTCTTTCATATTTTCCATATTTATTATACATGTAATGCTGGAATAGTAATTTCAAGTCAAACACTATAGGTTTCCCCCCCTAGTATGTTATCAGAGATGTTCATTTTGATTTGCCTTTGTACACTTAGAGATTTCCAAGTGGTTTTGCTTCCTGGTTTATTTCTCTTGCAAGGCCTGTAAATATATTATCTGACAGATATATTTATATCTTGAAGATCATCTGCCTAATTGCTTTATTTGCCATTTATTGTATCACCTTGCGAGGTGGGGGGACTATAGGCACACACTACTGAGCAAGACCATTAATGTGCTTTTAGCGAGTTCCAAACCATTACTTTTTTTCAAAATGGAAAAATTTGTCTTTTGGAAGTGTCTTTAGATGTATTAAATAATACAAAAGAAGTAATAAAACTTGAAGTAGAAAGAACATGAATATAAGCTCTGGAGAGCAGCAGTACTCTAAAACAAGTAAAGTGAGCCATCAGACAAAAGTTTTTATATCCCGTGCTGTATGCTATCAACCATGCATTGGGTAGCTTCAGGCCTTTTACTTGTAGCATTTCTCCCGAGTATGCTAATGCTCTCTTTCTGTCTAAAATGCCAAGACAATAAAACTTTAAAGAGCAAACAAGAATTAGATCATGTGTATTAAAAACAGCTATTTCATAGAAATGAATGACATTTGCTATTTAGAGTTGTTTGGTAACAGGGTAGCAGATCTCTTTCTTTCTTTCTTTCTTTCTTTCTTTCTTTTCTTTTCTTTCTTTTCTTTCTTTCTTTCTTTCTTTCTTTCTTTCTTTCTTTCTTTCTTTCTTTCTTTCTCTGTCTCTCTTTCTCTTCCTGTATGTGCACTGAGCAGTATATGCCGATTGTACATAGGATATACTGCATGTACAATGTACATTCAACCAGCACGCACAACTCTGTACGCCGTGTCAAGTGGCATTTGCATGCTACAAAGTGCATAGATACGTTAATGATTGAAGCTGAGTGCAGATTATACAAATAATTTCAGTGTGAGAGATGAACAACTGTGTAGAAGGAGCTACAAAATCTTAAGTATCAAAAATGGGGTAGAAGATAGCATGTCCCAAGGCTTACATCACTAGCATGCAACTGCTTAGGATAGGTTGTGCTAGCAGTACCCCAGTGCAGCATAACTGAACTTGTTATAGCATCAATATTTCAATGTTAATGTGTTAGTACTACAGAGCAGATACGCTGTCACACACTGAGATCAAGGTGCCAGACAGGCAGCCATAATTCATAAAGTTAGTCATGGAACATTTGCCAAATAGTTAGATGTTGTAGGACCTACATCAAGATCCCAGTCTTCCTGGTTTGAGTGGGTAAGTTATTTAGAAACACACCAATTAGGCAGTCAGATAACCAACCTCGAATAAATTTGTAATGAATGAGAATTAAGATAAAATAAAACTTCTGAGTAAAAGCAGAAGCAGTCAAGGCTTACAAAGTCCTTGCTCTTAAAATTTAATTGATCACTAGCTCTAGAGTCCTCATGTAGGCTGAGAGTCCTCTTATTCAGGGTGAAACTACACAGGATGTGGAAGTTCAGTGGTCGAACTTCCAGTAATTCTATATTTGCAACAAGCCCCCAATTTGAAGCATGGAGGTGGATCTAACACTTTGTCCTGGCACCAGTTTCCCAATTTAAATCACTCGCCCCAGATTGCTCTTAGCCAAGCAGGGCAAAGCTTACTTAATACAAGACTGTTTCCCCTCTCTGTAATTCATGAAAGCTTCAGGGGGCACATGGGCTCATGACCATGATGCACAAGCAAAGGATTAAATCTCCTTATCCCAAGTGCACCATGGCACTGATCCAAATTGGGGCCCTCGCAATCTGCTTTTTGTAAGATAAAAGCACACATTAGGACTTTGAATCATGGATCTCCCACCTCACATATGGTTTAACTCTAAGGTTTTCTCAGCAAAGGTCAAGTTTTATTCAGGTTTACGTTCAGGTCATATAATCATATGCTGATGGGTCTATTACCAGACTGTGGTGTTTGTTGCAGAAATCTGCCTAGGAGCCAATCTAGAAGCTAACATGAGAAGCAGCTCCTGTGTGAGTTGGGATAATTTTAATATGGCTTTGTTGACTTGCTTAAAACTGCAGTCTCTAATTCCTTTCTTGGAAGCCCAGGTGTTTGTTGGTACCTAGTATAGAAGAAAATGTGCTCTGTTCATGCACAGAGGCACAGTTTTCCTCGCATGCTTCTTCTAGGCATTGATCAAAGTGGCTGTCAAAGTCAATCAAAGTGAGGTGTGTCCCAGAATGTAACATGAAATCAAATTTTGCTTTGCTTCCTTTATGGTGAAGGACCATTGCTTGTCCAAAGCTCAGAAGGGCTTTTTAAGAGAATTCAGCTGAAGCGACAAATTTATGAACTCAAGATCCATGCTGCCTTCTCCTCCATTTCCTTGACTTCTGATTTCATGAACTAATGCTTCATTCACATATTACAGGTAGAAATAGTACAGTGCAGGTTGCTCTGCCGTTTGTGAATTGATGACAGTAGCCCATTTTTCATATAAGCTCTAAACAATGGTTTAGCACTGTGTGCACAAGCTGGAATGAGCCCAAGCAAGATTTGGGCTTGCATGGTCCCCCTCCTTCAACTTCTGTGTAGCTAAGAACAGCCTTTAGGTTCATTTCCTTGATCCCAGCTTGTCATCCCATGTAAACCAGGAATCATAGTTTATAAGTCACTCTGGTCAGTTTCAGAACAGTCCAGCATCAAACCATAGGATAGGAAGCTGACATGTTAAACTAACCAGAGTTCATTATAATCCACAATCTTTGGTTCTGAATAAACCATTCCTCTGTCCCCACAAGCCTAAATCTTGCATGAGCTTGTTCCAGCCTATGCACATGGTGCTAAACCATGTTATTGTGTTACATGTAAACTTGACTATTGACTGCTGCCATGTTGTGACGCCCAAAACTGATCTTATTGGAAACCTTACACCCAGGTGGTTGCAGCAGCCACAGTGATGAACGTAAACAGCAACATTGTTTTCTAATATTAACTTTTCTTGGAAGCGTTCCGCTGCATAAGCGATATCAATTTGCACGAAGGACAAAAGCATTTCCCCCTTTGAGTTAAAAAAGAAAGCTAATGGGAACATAGCTCAATATCATCTACTTTGACTACCGGTAGCACAGGATCTTTAGGTTTGTTCACATCAACATTAAAGAACTAGAGACAGGAGTACTTCACACGTGTGTTAATCGCTGATTAATCATCAGGCATAGACTTGCATCTGTGAATGAATGGGCCTTGGTAGAGCAGATGCCAAGGACTGAAGGGGATCCTTGCCTTTGCAGCAAAGTCTGGGTGGGAGACTGCTATTCTCACAGTGGGTGAGGTGCTGGGCTATGTTCCCCCAGAATATCCCATGGCTGTGAGCCAGAGGTGGGAATGAGGCTTATAAAAGCCTGTGCCCTGCCCTATCATTCAGCCAGAAAGAGCAGAGAAGCAGTATGGTATCACCTTTAAAAAGTGCTTTTCATTTGAGTCTGTTCACACAGTCACTGTGAGTCGTTTTACTAAATGATCAAGGTACAAGGGACCAACTGACCTACAAGAATGTGTGAATGAGTGCTACATTTTTAGGGCTTACAGGTGTTAGCCCAGAGCACTAGTGAGGTTTTCTCCCTCACTAGGAACAGTTGAGGGGGGTGGGGGGAGAGTTGCTATTTTCTGAACTGTTCCCAAAACACCAGTTCAGAAAAGGAACTAGGAGCTGTTTCCTGAAGGTGTTTTCTTATAGCCATCCCAGCACATTACTTGGCCCATACACACTACAATCCTTGCATTCAGCTTCATTTTAAAATATTGGAATTAGTTGAAGCTGTGTGTGCACCCATGGTCTCTTGTGATAACAGTATTTGCTGCAGAGGTTACATTTGAGTTTAGCAAAAGTGCACAGAGGAAGAAAGCAAATAAGGATGGAAGCTCATCTGAAAGATGAGCATATGCGAGCTCAGTCAGTCTTTCGTCCTCCAATTCTACACTATGCAAGAAAGGGGAGTTTTAGCTCTGCATAGCTTCAGTCATACTTTTCCACCTTTTGTATTCTGCTGTCTTTCCCAACCCCTATCCTCTTTACCTTTCCAACTTTTGCCCAGTCTGGGTCTTTCTTCTCCTTCTCCTTCTTTGCAGTTTGATCTGCATAAACATCAAACTTTTTATATTTTCAAACTTTTTTTATTCTTTAAATTTTGTTCCCAAAGGCAAGTGTGATTATTCTGCTCTAAGGTCTGTTTGAGGTGCTTCAATTTGAAACCAGTCCATTGTCAGATTGTTCCCATATCTGATTATTCCAGTCCCCTACTGTTATGCTTTCACACTACTTACAGTAGGTTACCTATCATTCCAGTTTCAATCCCTTTCATTCCCTTGTACCCCTGTCTTTGCATTTTTTTGTATTTCTGCTTTTTGTCCCACCTCATGATGCATCTCAATTTACTTTGGAGGCTCTTCTGTTGTAGGAGGCTTCTATGATGCAAAGTCCTTGTTCACTGGGTGAAATTTGCACGCAGCATATTCTAAAATAAATCAAATGCTTAAAGCTGCACCAAGCTTTAGGAGAATGATTGAGAATCATTTAATTGAGTCAGTGATGATACCACTGCTGCAGCATTTTGTGAAATACATCACACATAAGCACCATTTAATCTCCTTGTTGTAATATATTAAGGTAGCTTGAGAATGTTGTGTTATGGTGCGGTCTTAAAAAGGCCAGGAAAATAATTGAAAATATTACCTACAGTTGGAAATGGGAAAGAAATTTTGTGCCTTTTGTATTTTAATGAGGACCTACTTAATTCTGCCTTTTTTTGAAGCAATACGCAAACTGAAATACAGCTGTCATTTAAAATTTGCAAGGCAGTACTTTTATCAAAAAAAGCATGTGCACTCATGTATATGAGAGGGAAATGTTCATAAAATGCAAAATTGCATACAAAAATAGGTGTGTGCTAGGAGAAATGTGTCCTAAAATGTTAAAAACAAATTGTAAATTGATGGGAACATGAGGCAAACTAAACTTAATGTTGAAAAATGAGAACCTGAAATTGGCAAATTTGTCCCTCTCTCCCGATATTGTTATAGATTTTGTTTACTTTCTTGCTGGCTTTAGTTTAGGGTAGAAGATTGCTACTTGTGGACTTCATAAGATGCTGAAGCTTTATATCTGACCTTTTGTATCATCAGATTCACATGTATGCTCTATCTGTCTGAATGAACGTTTCAGGTTTTAGGAGCACCACCTGGCATTTCAAATTGACAAGCCAATTGAGCAAAAGGTAGCACTCCACCTTCTTGTTGTATTTAAATTTTTAATATTTATAGTGATGTTGTGGACCATGTTGAAATAAGTATTGAGGAGTGTGTGTTTCCAGAAGTGGGTGGATCTATGCAGCTCCGTGCATGTGGGTAGTAAAAGAACAAATAAATTTGCTGTGGAATTAAAATGTTTTCTGTACCGTAACAGATACCATTCACAGGTAACGTCTCCCCTCCTCCAACTCCCAAAAACACACATTCTCCTGTTCTCCTCTATATTCACTTTATATTGTTTCACTTCACATTTCAGATCTAGCCTCTTGTATTTTGCTTCCCTGCTCATCAACTCCCTGATCTTTCTAGCCTTATATGCTGTTGCGCTCAGCAGCCACTGCAGCCCTTTATCATTTCCTCTTTAGTTGTTTAAATGTTACATTCCTTTGATCGAACAGTTGATGTTCCTTTTTTATATAATATTCTAACCCCCATTTGTTGCACTTTCACAATTCTTTCTACTTCCTCCTAACAAAAAGATCACTCTAGAGATAGAGTGCCTGCAGCTGTCTTATGCTGAAAAGTGTCATATCCCCATAGTATGGATTGTAGAAGTTTGCAGGATCCTTTGGGGTTTTGTGGGATCTATATAGAAGCAAAATGCATGGATGCTTTGTTGAAAACTTTATTCCGTTCTCTTTTGAATTCTCCACAATTGGATGTTTGTAGAGGCAGATTAATAATTCTCAGACCCCTGGGCCACAGCCACACACACACAAGCTCAGATGCTAATTGCTTGAATTTTAACTATTGTAGTTAAGTTTGTAACTATATGTGACAAAAAATCATACAAACGGAAATATATGAGCCCATTTTGAAATTCACAGCCTCTAACCAGCAGAACAAAAGCCAAAATATCATTGCAGTAGCACTGGAAGGTTTACAGAGCAGAAACGACACATTGTATTGTTCATAAACATATAAAGTCAATGCTCACACACAAAAGCTCATCACTTGATGAGTGCAACATTAACTCATGATTTAAATGAGTGAATGAGCCTAGACATCATAGGTACAACACCATAGATATAATTTCAGTATCACCTCTGCAGTGGGTTCAATTCACAGTCAGCTGCCAATCATCAAGAAATGGTTCATGTATACATGAGCATAGCTTCATAGTGGCAGCATCAAGTGGTCACCTACATGTGTGCATGAGCTATCATTTCATAGACCTAACGTGAAATGCAACCTTCAAATTTCCTCCCATTATCTTATGCACAATGCTTTATCAATGGAATCAGTTCACATATTCATTAGTGTAAAAAAACAACCAAACATAACCAAGCAATGAACATAAATGCTTGATCCAGCTCCTGGTTATTAGTGCCAAAACCACAATGAATCGGAAACTTGCCATAAGAGGTTGGTGTGAAATGCATGAGCCATGGTTCTGCCAACAGAACCATTGCAAATGCATGGAATCACAAGAGGAGAAAGATGGATGAACTGGAACAGTTTTTGGTGTATAAGAGAATGAAATCAAAATGAAGGCAATGGGAGCTGGACAACTAAAACAGCCATTCAAACACAATTTCTGATAGTCCATTTCAGTTGTCCATTTGTGTGTATTGGGTGTGGTGGTAAAAAGTGGTTGTTGGCAGGCTTTTTCAGAGAATTGTGTGTTTAAATGTGGCCTGTTGGGCAGTTTAATATGTTAAATTTAATAGGCCAGCCTACTTTTGAGATGCTTGTTTTTGGCTTGGGATTCAAATCAATACTGAACAATTCACAAGACAAAAGAGGTAACACAAGTGGAGAGTGAGGAGGTGTTTCATCATTGGTAATTAATTTAAATCACAGAAGCTTCTTTTTTCTTAAAATCTATTATACATTTAAACTCAGGCCTAAATAATGTTGCTGAAAGTAATGTATAACAGTTCTAGTTCACCAAACCATGGTTTGTTGGAGCTGCAATAAGTCATATGCCCACCCACTGCCTCCTCCCCTCTTTTGCATATTCAGTTAGTACTTCCTGGTTCCTCAAACACGTTTCCCATGGCATCTGAACCAGAAAACTGTGGCTTGAACAATCCATAGAAACCAGGATCAAACTGATACTCTGTTTTGCAGGGATCATTCATTCCTAGTTTGTACATCATGAGAAATTCTTGTTAGGAAACCAAACTACATTGAAAAAAGGTGCAAGAGATTAGAGAAGGGAACACACAGGCACACAGCCCATACTTGGTGGTTCAGATCAGAGTTTGTTGGACCAGAAATCGTGGCATTTGAACGGAGCCTAAATGTCATCCTTTGGAGATAAGCCTTGAGCTTTTCTAAGGCACTCCTGCTTTATTAGATATAATTTGGCCTTTGTTTTGTGTTCCACAGTGAGTCAAAGCTGGTTTTGAGTCTAGCCATTCTGAATTCACATTTTAGCTACATGTATTGGCTTCACATCTTTTCTAGTCCATGTGTGATCGTCTTTTGTAGAAAATGTTCAGTTATTGGGATACTATCCACAGTTTCATAGGGTTTGGAGGCACACCGACACATCTACAATGGTTTGGCACTGCAGATTTCTTTCCTTTACGTTCATACTTTTCACAATGCTTCCTTGTGTCCTTCTGCAGCCCAACTGATACAGTGTTCTAAAGGGTATATCCCTTATTCAGTATAGTTCTCAAATCTCACTTCCACCATCCAGAGCACACTTTATGTCTATACAAGTGATCATTTCAAGGATATTTTGGTTTTCCTGCAATCCCATTAACCCTCTTTGGTTGTTCTGTTTAATCCCTGGCAATCTACAAGGCATCTGACTCTTTTGCAGCTTTCCTGCTCCTCTTGAAAGAATTTCAGGTTATCTTTCTTCTTCCTCTGTTTTCTGCCATGTTCAAAGCAGCCCACAGGCCCCTTTCTGATTCATCCCCCCAGAGTAAAGAACAAGTGTTTCTACAAAACATGACCTCTTTTAATATGAAAATTGAACATTTCATGACCTTTGTCCAACTGCCAAATTAACTATATTGGAAATCTGCAGGGTATTTATATAAGCCAAACTGGAAAATACTTTCTCTTACAGTGACAATATTTTAGAGTGCTAGCTATGTAAGAGGTTTTGAGGTGGAAATTACTAACTTTCAATTGTATCCCTATTCATGAGTACCAAGTCTCAATATTACCTGCTGCATTCCAAACAAATCAAATCTAGAGAATAAAGGTCAAGTAGTATATTGCATCTCCTGGGACAGGTACTCTTTAGTTGCCTTTTTCATCCTCTGTTCTTCTGTATCACCCTTTTTTCATTGCTTGTCTCTCACTGTTTTCTTTATGGTCATACAATTCCTTCAGTACAAACAGTCAGAGAAGGCAAATTTCACTCAAGCAGTTCTTGTTTACATAACAGATGTACATCACTACACAGACAAAGCCTTTCTGCCAACCTTAATGTTAGACCTGGGGGCCGAAACAATTCCAAAGCTTCACATTTGAAATGCATAACTTTGCAGCATTGTACTTTGTTTCAGTTGCTGTTGTTTCAAATGTGGAAATACTGTCTTGAAAATGTGTGTTTCTGAAACTTTAAAATTTGAAAGATATAGGCCTGGTTCAGACTGTGGTTTTATGGAGCAGAAATGTGTCTACACCCTGTCCCATTTCCTTTTCCCTTCACTGGTCCCTGTGGGACTAGTGAATATAGTATATATTACTGTGTTCGAATTCTTCTTAAATTCCAAAGTGGGTAGGTTTTGACACACATTCAGCATATAGCAACTGTGCCTAAATAGCAAGCAAAACTTCTATTTTATATTCCACTCTGTGGTATTGATCAGAAAAGAAATATAAGCACAGGTTTTCTTAACCCAATCATTATTACTTGGGGACTCCTTTGTAATGGATGCCTCTTGTCGTCCATTTTACTTCTAAGCTGATTTGAGTTCAGAGAAACATTTTGAAAACCTATAGGAACGATGTATTTCATTTGAATTCATCCTGCCCTATCCTGTAGGCCCAGAACATTTTGAAAACCATTGGCATAAAAGAGTACTCAAAGGCTGCCAACCTTTGTGTGCTAACTTGGGAGTCAGCCCCACTGAACTCATTGTGCTTTAAATTCCAAGTAAGCATGCATAACATAGCTGCAAAAACATAGCCTATAAAATGCTAATGCAAAACATCACACAGTTCCAACACATTAAAATCCTCCCTAAATCTTTTCCTTCCACCTGCAATGTCCACATTTTCAGATCGAAGTCTCTCTTATTTGGGTCAGCTGTGGATGGGCTGAAATACCTTCTTCCAAAAGCAGGCACTCAGTTCACATGCAGGCCCCCTCAAAAAGAGCATTAGATTACAAAATCTTGAATTTGGTTCACAAGTATTAAAATGTATAAGATTCCAGCACTTCCGTGTGGATTGTTACATCCAGCTGTTCTTATGAAATATTATGCCTCTGAGATCTGAAGCCTTCAAACCTGCCGGTCAACATATGTTTAAATTCAGCAATTTTTACAATCTGTGGTAGATAATTTATCAAAATGTGCAACGATCCTCTTGTGCCAACCCCCTTCCATTATGGGTTGAAATCTAGCCTTTTGAGTGACCGTTCGTCTTCCGTGATGTTGGAGAAGGAGACAGCTCCTTTTGTCTTTCTCAAGGGCTCTGCTTTATGCAACTATAGGCCATATGCTACACCATTCTTCTTTATAGGCTGCTTCATTGTTTCTGTGGCAGCCAAGATCTAATGCACATCTGAAGCCTGAAAAGGTCTGGAGCATATGCCAAACACTTAGCCACAGGTCCCTAACAGTTCCACTGCTTAAGTAGAGAGACATGTCTCCACATTTCACACATGTCACACGAAATACAGCTAGAGTATCAGTGGCTAAGATACTGCTTACAAGTAGAATTCTGGGCTGTTGCATGAAGTTTGAAACAGCTACAGAACTTAGCAGATTTGGAGAAAGTCACTGGTGCCATGTCCAGTTGCTTCAGGGCTCTAAAAGGCATGGGGAGTCTGCATGAGTAGGAAAGGCTCTGCACTCAAGGAGTTATCCCTTCGACTAATGGAAAATAAGGTAGGCAATGGAGCTAGCATACTTGCTCCTGCTTTCTTTCATCACACGAGGGATTAAAATGCTTCAGCAGGGCTAGAACGTTTACAGGATCTCAACTTCAGCACCTTAAAAATTTGAAGAAGGCAAGGTTTATTTATACAGTTTGATTTTTAGCCTCACCAATTCAAAAGGCACTGGTCAAGTTTCAGAATATTTTAAAGCTCCTAAGTAACTAGCTAGATTTGAATTAACAAGCAAAACAACTTTAGAAAGCCAGACTACCACCAACATTAAAGGCTGTAACCAAAGTATCCACTAAAATAAATCTGTTCAAGTTCTGAAGAGTGTCTAGGGGAAGGATTTTCTAGAGAAATTCTTTTGAATGAGTGTGCAGTGTTATAACTTTGTACAGTGAGGCTGTACAATGAAGCTGTTATCATCTGCGCAGACCAGGACCTCCATGCACACTGCCCAAGCTTGCGCTCCAAAGAGGTCACTTTGGTGATGCCAATGCAGGAGGCAGCAGTTTTGAGTCTCTGCAGCCACAGCAGGCACTGTGATTCTCCAGCAGTTTGACTTTACAGTCCATTGTCTCTCAAGACACATGGAAGCCAAAAATAGGTGATGATACTGTGGAAGTCAAAGGAAGGTGGTGACCACCCAGGTATCACCCAGTTGAGCACTTTAGAATTAGATACTTTTAGAACAAAAAGCAAAAATCCAGTCCTGTTTCCTCATGTAGGAATCCCCTAATAGATGTTCCCTGAAGAAAATAATAAAGCTTTTGCTGCTTCACTAGCAGGAAAAGAAAGAATGGAAGGGTTTTCTTATTGTTTTGATCTGCTATAGAAAATGTACCGGTATTTTTATTCCTCTGTATTTTCTTGACCATTCTTTATTGGGGGGGGAGTTTAATTAATGAAAAATACTACACCAAGTCCTCTTTCTTGCTGGTGACACCAGCTCAACAGCATTTAATTAAAGCTCTGTGTGCCTGGGAAATACAGAATCTCGTTTTCATGTTAGCAACCTGCACATGCACCGGTTTAAAAGTGAAATGTACACTTTGAACATTTTTCCCTTTTTGTTTTGGTTCTGAGATTGTGGAGAACAGGCTTTACCAGTACTGCCAATTTGCTTTTAGCATAGCATCATAGACGTGCCAAAGATCTAAGCTTTCAAGGCTCATTGGCAGTCACAGAACAAGCAGAGGTGAATTACTACACGCAGCAGAGCAAATTCTGCACAGTGTATGGAATCTGGTATAGCATTGGGCCTTGTGAGAATAAAGGCTCATATTTGAAGCATGTTTCTAGAACTCATGGCAAAGGAGAAGAAAAAAAAACATGAGAGCATGTGAACTACCTGTTTGGATGATGAGAAACTAAACTTGAGCTTCTCCAGGTCTTCAAACAGTTAGCAAGCAAGTCTTCTGTGCCCTGAACATGTCCCATTCTGCTGCATAACTTTTAGCCAGCTGTCTTTTGAGCCCTCCTGCTCTTCTTCCTTAGTTGTGCCTCTTCATGCAGGACCTAATAAGAACATCCAAAACTACACTAAATTATGCATAATTTGAACAAGGAATACTGAAATTTGAGTCTCTTCTGTGCAAAAAAAAAAAAAATGTCCCACAAACAGATGAGCTGAAGAGCCGGAAAGGAAGGGCAGCACTGGCAAAATTGTGTCAGGAGTGAGCCAACAATAAGTCACACATAGTAATTGAATTTAACTCTTTATTACAAAAAACAGGATCTGCTCAGGAGAACTAGGCCCAATGAGCACAGCAACTCTTCTTCGGTAGGTCTTGTCCCTATGAGGCAGTTGCAAGGACTGAAGGTCCCTGCCTTCCCATGGCTGCCTAAGTCTCCTCTCCCCAAGCTTTCCCAAGCTATCTGAGACTGTGCTAGCATGCCCACCTTTACTCTTCATGCCCTTCCTGGTCCTGGGAGACCAGAAAGGAGGGGAGCTTGTCACAGCAGGAAGGGGAGAAACCCCTGCCTCTTCATCAGCCGGACTTATCTGTTTCTTGGCCTCCCTCATCCCACTCTCCTGCTTCCATTTCTCATTCTGATTCTGGAGTTCTTTCTCCATTCTCACCAAGCCCTGTTACTTTTTCGGCTTCCAACACGTCCTCTTCCTAGTCTTTTCCCTTTTCCCTCTGACCACTCTGTCGTCCCACTCATTTGCCTGAAGAGGACTAGTCTCATTGAACCCCTCACACATATTTCTGCAACAGAGATTCGGAGAAAGTTGACATGTGAAACTGCCCAAGGGACTACCTCTAATTAGATTTGCCATGTGATGATGGTTTGACTTGTTTGTCACTTCTCCTATCCTATGCAAGGAAAACAATGTTTTCAATTGTGCTAAATGCTCAGTACAAATTGGGCTTAGTCACTCTGCTTACCTCTGCATGGCATTAAGAGCTTGAACTTGGGGCAAAAAATTGTCTGGCCCTGGAATATTATTGTGCATAGTTGCTGGGGACTTTTAAGCCCTGATGTCTCATCCTTTGATATCCTAATAACTGCTTGCTCTCAGTAGTGGTTGTTGTTTTTTTCTAAGGTGCCTTTCAGAAATTCTTTCACGTTGTTTGGAAAAGCATGAGACAAATAATGCATAAAGATCTCTAGCTGAACTGTAGCGTTGGTGAAATAAGATGCACTCAGGTGTCAAAAACCAATACACTGTGAAATGCTGTTAGACCTGGTTTCGGTAGCATGGTTATTAATGGCATGCTAGGAGCATCTGACATTCCTTGGGATCAAAGGCTTCTTCAGAGTTCATATTTCTATATAAAGCAGAACAATGTGTGTGACTGCCCTTCCCCTCTGTTTTCTTTTGGAGCCAACAGCCTTACAGGGAGGGCAAGTGACAGCACAATAGCCACTATAGTGGGTGGGGGGTAACTCTCATCCCTCATTCTGAATATTTTGCCACATTTGCTTTTGCTCTGCTTCCCAGGGAAGAGGCATGTTGCCTGAGGTGTCTACAGCTACTGTTGCTTCTGCTACAACTGTTTTGCCTCATACCAAGACCAGAGCCTTCTGCTCAAAAGAGAATGGGGAGGACTACTGAGTTTAGCACCCCACCCCCATGAGAGGCATGGCAGAGCTTTTAATGCTAGAGATACCATGTAGTGAATATTAGTTTATGATTTCACTTTTTAGAATCTATCTTATATTGTTTACTTATTTTGTATTTGAATACAAAGTAGGCCCTGAAAGTTTAGGCCCTTTTTGGTTAGCCAAATCTGGTTGTGCATTTAGTGTGCAGTAAAATGCTGATAGCTACACTGAGTGAAGTACTAGTATGAACACTATTTAGCCCAATATATATTGAGGGTAACCCAGGACTGAATGAGAAATGAGTTATTGGCTCAAGCAGGTCAGCCCCTGGCCTCATGACAAACAGGCTCATACTAGGAAAATCCTCAGATTCAATAACTACAGACCCGTTACATTAAGTTTCCACCAAGCTGTAATATGTTGGAAGGCTAAATACAGGGTTATGTGAAGAAACTGTCCATTTTATCCTCAAAAGGCACTTGGCAGACTGCGTTACAGGTGCTTATTTTCTCTGCTTCAAGAGGTTTCAGTTCTAATTTGGAAGGTGCCGTTTAGATTTGAGATGCAGTCCTGTTTTATGAGTCCTTGTGAGGCTGTGAGTCTAAGCATGCATTTCTGGAAGTATCGCCCATTGAAACTACTGAGACTTAACTTCTCAGTAAATGCTTTAGAACTAAGAGCCCAGTGACACAAAACCTAACTCTAGAACATTATTGATGTTCTCATTTTTGCATATGCCAGTGATGTATTGGATTCCGGAAAACCAAATGCAAACTTTGTTTTGTTTCTAAGTGTTGAAATTAAGCATCTATAACAAACTCTAGAACTTAGGAAATTTTAAGCATGGGTGCAAGAGTGTCTGATTTAATACGGATGTCATACTGCCTGTTAGAAACCTATTACATATACATCTTAATTCTTGTATGGCCAAGGCATTTAGGGTGCAACTTTTAAAACATCACTTCATTTCCATAAGAAAGTTATTCATTATAAGCATGCATATCCTGACTTTTCATTTGAAAACACAAAACAAATGCTCAAGGCCACTTATGACATTAAAAACTAGAAGAATGACAATGTTTCAAAGATTTAAAAGGACAAGTGAAACAAGCAAAAATGGAAAAGAAATTATTTTGCAAGGCAGCAGGAAACCATCAGGGAATGGGACAAGATTGAGTCACCCTGGGTGGGGAACTCCACAGCTAAGGCATGGCCACAGGGGAAGATCTACCCTGCATCCCCACCAGCCATATCTCAGCCAGTGACAGGATGCAGAGAAATTTAAAGCACTTTTATACCATTTTACAGTCACTTCTCCCAAAGAAGCCTGGGAACTGTGGTTTGCCCCTCACAGAGCTATAGTTCCCAGCAGACTTAACAAACTGGCAGTCCCCAGGATTCTTTGAATATGCTTTAAATGTGCAGTGTGGATGTGACCTTTAATGATGTGCAACCTCATGTGGGAGGAGATACTCCTCCAGGTACCCTAGTCTTAAGAAGCTGTTTGAGACTCTTAAGAGTGGTAACCAACTGCTTGAATGGTGGCAAAAATGGTCTGGAACCAGAGAACCACATACTCGTAAGAACTGGTGTCTGGTCAACACAGATGGGGTACCTGTGGCCCTCCAGATGTTTTGGGACTACAACTCCAAACATGAAGATTGGCTTGATTGGCTGGTGATGGTAAGATGATGTTGAACATCTGGAGAGCCACAGGTTCCACATCCCTGCTCGCATGCTTTAGCATTCTGCAACAGGTGAGGTTCTTGGGCACATTCAGAGGCAACCCTCAGATAGAGCACATTTCACTAATCCAATCTATACATAATTAAGTCATGGGTTACCCTGGGCAGATCTGACCTGTCTAGGAATGGTTACAGCTGGTACACCTGAGCTGCACAAAAACGCTCCTGGTCTCAACTGGTCCTTGAGAATCCAGGAGCATTATCCAACCCAGAAGTAGAACCAAAATGTTCATGCCTTGTATGGAAAACAAATCCACCTATTTAGGACCCTCCCTCCAATATAACAAACACTGTACACTGTTTATGTATGCCATATACTGTTTAAACTATACACTTAATGATTTTTTAAGAGTTGTTTTTCCATATATAGAGTCCCTTTAGCAGGAGTTGACTTGAATAAGTAATATATACCGTTTCTCATTC
>JAWWNH010000105.1:9695000-9717500 GCA_034641385.1 Darevskia mixta
TAAAGTAATCTAGGTGAGTTTTTACACTGAAAGCAAAGATTATAGCAATTGTAGTCCATGGTATTTATTTTCAGTCAAACCAAAGTTACATATGATTCTGCCTCTGTTTATACGGGATACTAACACTAACAATACACTCCCTTTGGAAGACTTGCACAGGCCAAATTGTTGGAATACTTTCTTTCTTTCTTTCTTTCTTTCTTTCTTTCTTTCTTTCTCTCTCTCTCTCTCTCTCTCTCTCTCTCTCTTTCTCTTTCTTTCTCTCTCTCTCTCTCTCTCTCTCTCTCTCTCTCTTTCTCTTTCTCTCTTTCTCTTTTGACAACTCCAAACCCAAAAATACGACAATACATTAATGGTGTAGTTAAAAAATAGCATAGTCAGATGTTTGCTTGAATCCTAGAAACTTTACGTGTTGCTTTTCATGTGCTGTGCCAAGTCTTGATAATACTTTCCCCCCCAACCAAGGGACCTCATAACCTGATTATGGTTATTGCTTTACAAACAGTTTTTTCCACAGAAGGTGACTGCTGGAGCTTAGCATAGGTACCAGTTCCATGTGATGGGCCTGGGTCTTGCAAACTAAGCTCATTGTGTTCTTTGCTGAAATCAGCAAATAGACTTAAAGAGAAACGCAGTCATCTATCACGCCAAATAAAAGGACAAAATGGCTTTCGAAAGGGTTTTCCCACTTACCCAAAAGGCTTTCTGAAAGCTTCTACCTCTGCAAAAGAAAACAAAAAAACAAAAAGAAATTAGAACAATTATGGCAGATTGCATGAATTGTGAGAGAAAGTCACAGTAACTGCTACTTTTCATTATGTTTGTCTTTGGGTCATGATAACAGAAGGTTTATAGTAATTACATCAAAAGAAAGATTTACCATGTGAATGATGGGTTGTTTTTTTCTCCAGTCGCCTAGGATCCCTAATGTGGGGATGACCTGAAAGGAACTAATGTTTCTTTCAAGTGTATGTTCAAAAGACTTTGATGGACTGGAAGTAAATGTGATAATTGGACCATCAAGGTGGTGGCCTAAGACTACAATGCTAAAGTATGCATACCTCAGTTACAAACCTTTTTGAAAGGAAGTCTCAGCCACAGAATGCATATACCTGTAGAGTTTTGCATGGGTTTTATATAAATACAATTTAATGAAAAAAAATAGCTGCTTGCACATTATACCAGAAAAACCTCCAAAACTGCAATTGCTTTGAAAAATAGACTTTAGGTTTTTTGGAGTTTTCTGAGATGCTTGGTCTGTATTTTGATAATTGTGCATATTATGTAAAAATGTTGGTGGACCCATAAATGACCAGACTTTTTCTAAGAAAAATGTTGCTTTAATGCATTTCATGAATTTTTACTCTGATATCATTGCTTGCTAGTAATAGCAAACCTGCTTTTTCTGCATCTGCTTTGCGTAGCTATTGTAAGGCTTTGAACTAATGTATGTATTTATTGCTTGAACTTCTGTGCATACCTTATAAAGCATAATGTCTGACAATTTAAATGGCTCATGTATTCTTGCTTCTATCATAAGCTGATAATGGGGACTATGATCTTTTGTATACAGCAAATTTTAACTGTAGCACAAACATTTGTTTATGTATTGGTGGAATATACCTGTTTTATTTATCTTTTTTGAGGTAAACTAATTTTTGATACTTTTCATTACTGTGTACTGTGTTCATACCTTGAATTCTCTGACGTTAGAAGTCATGGTTGAGAATTGTAACAGCTGTTGTTCGTTCTGTATTCATGGCTCTCACTGCTGAATAAAATAAAGGACCAAACCTAGGATTTGAAAGAAAACTGTCTACCTCTAACACCAGGGAGTTATCAGATTTTATTTTACATAGTTTTAGTCTACAAAGACACAATTGCTTAAACCTAGTGGGCTTAAGGCTTATATTCTGTGTGGTTGAATTCATGGCACAGTTGTACTGTTTGAAAATCAATTAAAATTTCATGTGAATGTTACAAGCATTAGGTAGAATTACCACTAACTGGGTTTTCTTTGGATAACTCAGAGATGGGGAAGTGATCATCAGCATTCTGTGTCTACAGCTGCTTAACTTCATAAGAATGCATTTCTTTGTGATTAGGGAATCGAAGCATAGCCAGCTAGGAACAGAGCAACTGAGCTATACTTTAAAAGATAAACCAGGGTGGACTTTAATGTCCGCGGTCAGAATCAGTCGCAAGCTCCCATAGTCTGTTTTACTCAGATTCCTCAAATTGGGCATTCACATTTTGGAGAATTTACTTCAGGATTTAGACTACACATTCCAATACTAGTGTACATTTTTGGAAAGCTAGTGTTATTACTGCTTATAAAGCACACTTTCACCCTTGTTACTTCAAGAGTTCAAATCGGAATGGGTTTTGTCCATAAAAATCAGGCATATTTAACAAACAAACAAAAGATGTAAATTTTACTATAGTATTAATGTAAACAGTGTTTTCACTGCTGCTGGATGTAAAAAATGTAAATGAAACCATTTCATTCACTTGCTTAAGTTTCTGGTGTATAAATAAAATGTCTAATTCTTTTTGACCCATTTATAACCCACAAGGTTTTATTTTTTATTTTTATTTTTTTCTCCTTGGAAGTTCATTCTTCCACCCTGCGAGCTCATCAGTTCCTATTTGTTTATATAAGAGTTATGTAATATTTGACAGATTTGTTACAGAGGTGTTTGTAGGTACCCCAAGGGCTCTGAAAGCAAGACTAACAGACAAGTTAGCAGAAAACCTATCTGCTTTATTAATACTACATGGGGCTTTTTAGGCTCATATTTACTCCTTTCCCTGATGTACACATAACATGCTCTGCATTGCCTATTAAAAGGATGCAATGTGGGGAAATACTCACCATTCAGCTTCTTGTACCCTTTTTATTCCGAGAGGAGTAGTCACAAAACCAGTGGGTCCTTTCTCACACAAAGTTTTCAGGTGTCGACATTTTCAGTATAACTAAAAATTAAAAGTGTGAAGGTGAGAAACATGGGCTCACGAAATCTTAAGTTATACAGGTATACTTTGTCAGGAAGCCATGATTGGCTCCAGTTCCCTGATAAATGTCGTAGCAAACCAAGGCTTGACTCTTGAGTAAAATCTGCGATGACCCAAAGATTGCAGAAGACTGCAAACGGAATGGAAAAGGGTACTTCTTGTCTGCACAATATGCTTGTTTCCACATGTGGAACAGAAGCAAAATAGCTGCACCAGAGCAGGATTTCTGGATCATGGCCACCACCTGTGCTTAATCTCCCACATATATGTTGTGTGACCATGACAATAATTTCTTTCTTGGACCAAGTTCTGTGTTGCTCCTAAGTTGACTTTGTTTTTGTTTTATGACATAGAGATATCTATAGGGTATGCTGCCCTAGCCAGCTAAACTCTAAAAACAAGTAGTGATTGTGATGACGGGGAAATAAGGAGGCAAGCCCCAAAGTCTTGGTGAACTGGTCCACATTTATTTATGGTAGCACCAACAGATCCACAGTGGGAGGAGCAAGGGGCAGGATCTAACTAAACAAGTAGTGGGTGAGCCAACCCTGCCAAGCTTGAGGGGTAGCATATCCACAAGCTCTTTCCTTAATCCACACACTTTCAGGTGAGTAGGGAGGCCTTTCTTTTCCAGCCCCACAACTCCAGGCAGCTGTTACAGGTTGGTCCCAGGTGCCAGCATATCCCACAGCCCTGAGGGCAAGTATCGGAACTACACCCTTCACCCCTATGAGTGATCAACAAACTGTAACCACCTGATAACTCCCTGCACCTCCCTGCCAGTGTGGCATTCAACCTATTTAAAAGCTACCCCTGCTACCTACACCCACCATCAAATCAGTACCGGGGGGGGGGGGAGATCCTGCCAGCAAGGCCCATCAGCGAAGAAGCCAAAAATTCCTGGTCTCAAAGCAACCTGCCAATGCTGTACTAAATAAAGGGTGGGAAGCTTGCAGAATTAAGGGGCTGCAGAGGAGGTGGGGCAGACTTAAATACCCCACAATATTGACACAGCATGCAACCACATGCTGAAGCCAGAACACCCAAGTCTCCCTGTCCCCTATGGCTGATGCCACTTTAGGTGCAATGGCAGTGGGATTTTTGGGATCGTCATTGGTGTGGGTGAAGATGGAGGTCTTGAATGCATTTCAATCTCTGTCCCACATCAAAATGCTTTTAAACGCTTGAAATTAAGATGTGGGGCATGAACTAGTGAGTGGCTTCTTTCTACCTTAAGTGCACAGAGGAGTGGCAGAGCTGTGATTAATTTATTACATTTAGAAGTGTTATCATCACTGTACAAAGAGAGCAGGGAGGCTTCCCCTCTGGTGCACTGAGGTGCTGGCAGTCTGACCAGAAAGGGAACCTGTTGGACCAGAAATAATTTTGTGGGGACAGCATGCTGAGGACACAGTTCTGCTCAGCCTGAGAAGTGAAGGTAACCAGAGATGTTGGGAAGATACTGAAGGAATAAGAGAAAAGGCCTACAACTGAATAAAAGGGTGGCAAACAGTACCAAGGAGGGAGGAAAGGTGATAAGAGAGGCTGGAGGTTTGTAAAGTCTGAGGCAGTATATAAGTGCCAGGATTATAAACACCAAGATTAAGCCTGCTGATGTGAAGAGCCAAAACCTTGCAAGGATTGTGGCTCACCAAGTGGCTATGAACATAAGAGACGTGCTGGAGCTCTGAAGGCACTTGGGACCTCATGGAAGTGAGGTAGGAAAGTAAGGTGTTCATCAGGTTAGTGTCCAGTATTTTTGTTGCATCCATCCCAAGAAAGCGCTATTGGACTGCAATCTCACAACTTTAATAAAAACACATTTGCCTATGGCCTATTGTCTCCCCGCAATAGTTATGGATATAGATACAAATCCTCCACAAGCAACTACTAAATCCTTGAGAGTCATTTCCAAGTCTTAGTCTGAAATAGAAATCAATTTCCTTGTCAAAAAGATTCAATAATAATCTTTGCATAAAACGATGGACAGCCCTGCCCACAGCCCTGTTCAGCTGAAGTGCTCGCATTTAAAGTGAATTAGTCCCACTGATTTTAATGGGATTAATCAGATGAAATTGAAGCAGTGTGGTTAGCTGGAATCTGGTGGGTTTCAGAACTTGGCACAAGCAATTAATGACCTAGATGAGTGACCTAACATAGTGAGCAGGAAATAAATACAAAAGGAAAACTTCTTGTTTGGAGGTACTGAAGCAACAACCTTGAGAAAATGTGTTTCTGGGCTGTTGTTTTCCAAATGGGGTTTAAGCAAATAACAGCAATTTCAGATTGCATAATTGAAGCAGGCTTGGTACTTTTGTGCCACATCCTCACTTCTTCTCCAGTAAGAAGAATAATGGGGAAAGGCACTAGAAAGTGTGGGATTGCAACTGCTTGACCTGACATCACATAACTTCCAGACAAGCAAATCTGAATAAATGCCCAACAAATAGCTGGTGCTAACAAATCAAGTGCTGTAGTGTTGATGAAGTAGCCATTCAATGATATTAGACAGTAATTAGTGCTTCACAAACACTTGTTTGTAAGACTACTTTCTGTTTAAATGCTTTCCCCCCTGATTGTCTTTGCACATCACATCTCCGTTCTGTTTATAATATCTGCAACAGCACTGTGCACAAGTTGACTAAGTAGAGTGTCTTGAAGGGTCAGCTCACACTGTCAATTTTGTCTCCACACTCCTCTTTTATGTACCCCTGTCACTGCATTGATACAGATGGAACATGTAAATGATGAACTGAGATCTCTGCAGATGCAGCCTCTGTTTCTGAGCAGCAGCTCCTGCATCATAGGGACACATCTGTTTTTTAAGCTGCCACAAGCACAGCACTTGTCCCTGGGAAGCAGAACTTGTATTGGAAAAGAGCCTGGCTCATTCTTTTGAAAAAGATGTCCTAGGGAGGGAAGGATTGCACTGAAACAAAGTACACAGTGTGAACCAGCCCTTAGTCCATGGCTTATTTTAATTTATTGAAGAGTATCTGCTGCCAAAAATAAGAAACCTCTGCTTGTAAACACTGCCAGTGGGTATCACTCCATGGATAAGTGTCTAAACTTTGACCTGCAGAGTATATACAGGCTGCTGTTGCAAAGCTGTTGCTGGTTATAGACATATTGCACTCACATTCCACGTGCTCATTGCAGGGAACTGCTGGCCCAAGGCGCAACAGGGCAAGCACTTGCCATCAGAATTACTTGAAAAGAATGCATCCAGAATGGGTGTGTGTTGTGTCACGTGCCAAATTAAACCATATTGTTATAGCAATTGTCATCTATTTGGAAACCTCATCATTTAATTCAGAATAAAGGGAAGGTGGAAGGGGTAAGCTACAAAAGAAAGTATTAATGGCTTGTCTATATGAAAAGTTGTTACAGAGAGACATGCCAATGTTCTGGTGATACTAGACATAGGGAAAATACTCCACAATGCACATGACTAACATATATTCCCTTTTTCTGCACAGCCCCACATCAAACCTTTATATATGCTTTTCAAAATGTTCAAGTCAACAAACATTCCTCTCCCTGTATAGTTCATTCTCAACTCAGTAACTGAGTGCATGTTTTAGCGTAAGGTTTACAGATAAGGGACTACGACTGGAAAGCAATCAAGAGCTAGGAAGCTATTCAGGCTGGCTATGATTGGTCAGCTGTTGGCTGATGCTGGGCACTGAAGCCTGCATACTCTGCTCAGTTTTTCTTCATGCATTTCCTCAGGTGCATGGCCAGTTGGTGGCACCTCCACAGGTAACCCCAACTGCAGGTTCTTCCAAGAAATATCTCTTGCACTCAGGCCAGCATAGAATTTCAAGAGGGGGAAGTGAATAGATATGTTGGATGATGAATAGATTGAGAGAGATAGATGATTCAAATCTAGTGAAATCAGATTAGCTCACATAGCCAACATGGTGGTCTCTAAATGTTGTTGGACCCAGGTCAGCACCCTTAATGGTTAGGGCTGACTGGAATTCTAATCCAACAACATTTGAAGGGCACCATGTTGCTATCCAGGGCTGGATTAGATGAAGGACATTGTATCAAAAATTGCTTTCTAAACAAAAAATGAAGATTATATTTTTGCTGTGTTGCCAGTAAGTGTGAACTGGGTCTTTCATATACCTTTCACTACCAAGGTAGGGGGAATACAGGACCCAGAAATGGGAAAAATATATTTGCAGCCCTTGTCTATGAAGAATGGTAAACAGAGATGCCAAGTGTTACGGTGGTAGACTGAACACA
Organism: Darevskia mixta; assembly: GCA_034641385.1. NCBI lineage: Eukaryota > Metazoa > Chordata > Lepidosauria > Squamata > Lacertidae > Darevskia > Darevskia mixta. The sequence continues at coordinate 9,702,270 of JAWWNH010000105.1, forward strand.
CTTCACTGCCCTAAAAGCAAATGTGCTGGAATTTTGCCAGTGCCTGTTCAGATATTTATTACCACACTTTAGAAAATACGTAAATCTGTTTTACTCCAAGAAGTTCAACTGAATCAACAACATGAAAGCCATCTCACATGACTACTTGAAGTATCAAGAATTAAACTTCCCATATCAAAACTTGCCTCCAGATGGCAACTCCTGGCACATCTGAGATAATGACCCATTTGTCAATAACCAATATGTAATTGCTAAACCATTATAAAAAGCTGGTATACGTATCAAAGTGACTTTGAAATTCTAGGGAGTCAACTAGATGTCGTTAATGAAGGAAAAGCATAAACTAAAGACTTTAATAAGTAGAAGGAATTAGAAGAATATGGAAAGTATCAGCACCAAGTGTCTCAAATTTCCAGTGCCACTTCCAGAACAGCTAGAGTGGGTGGGCGCAATACAGGAATCTTTTTGCCCAACGTAGGGCTATAACCCATGACCCCGATTAAGAGTCTCATGCATGTTTTTCTTTGTATCTGCAGGAAGATTTAGGACAGAAAAAAGCAGTGATGGCCACCAACTTGGATAGCTTTTAAAAAGGATTAGGAAAATTCATAGAGTACAAGGCTACCAGTGGCCATGTTGTGTCTCCATAGTCGGAGGCATTAATGCTTCTGAACACCAGTTTCTGGAAATGGCAGCAGGGGAGAGTTCTCTTGTGCTTCAGTCCTGCCTGTAGATCTCCTACACTGTGGCCACTGTGAGTGCAGGATGCTGGATTAGATGAGCCAAGGGCCTGATCCAGCAGGGGTCTTCTTATTTTTTTTATCTGTTCTGTGGCTATCTCTGTGAAACCATTTTATTACTCCCATCATATATTGCTACACCCATCATATCTAGTTCTACTATGATGCATTTGCATATCTTACTGCCTTTAACATCTTGACTGAAATACAGATGCTGTGAGATTTCATATCCTGTCTGTGTTAATTTTAATTCCACAGTAATTCCACATTAATGCAACTGTTTGTATCCAGAGTATTCAACTGCAAGTCAGTGTACTGTTTGTGCTGCAGATGTATCCTCCCGAGGACCTGTTCTAGTGTCTCTGAAATTTGATTAATCTCACTTTTTATATATTACAAGACAAGCAATTTTTTTCTGATAATATGATTTTTAGGGATTACCAAAGTATTATATCAACACATGAGTCAACACTGTAGCCCAATACCTGGGTGTAATTAAGCTGGATGAAGCTGTTTACAGACAAGACTTTCCTGGGCCCTCAAAATGGGTAGGATGCTTATTAAATGAATCAAAAAGAAGGAAGCAATAGATTTAATAAGTGGGGCCTGCAGCAAAATGCTGCAGTTGAGGAGCACTCCTGTTCCATGTCTGCCTCCAGGATACCCCATTGCATTCCCCCTAACACCCTTTTTTTTCATATACGTATACATCCCAGTCTGTTAATATTCCAAATACATTAGGATGGACTAAATAAATTTCACTTCCTCTGTTTCTCATTTTTCCAATCTTCAGTTTGTCCCATTTCTGCATTAATTTACATTAAAAAAAGGCCACAAACACTTAGGAATATTCACCAGAATTTTAGGGAGCATATCTCTTAATGCATTTTTGTATGCAATTTTGCCTAACATTTTTACAACTCCCCCCCCCAAATAATGCATTGTTATATGTAATTTTCACTAAAATGTATTTTTATGCATGTTTTAGCCTAATATACAAACGTTGGACATGTTTTTTGGTTGGATAACAAAATTGCAAAATCCTGATAAGTGCAAATTTCAAGAGACAGCTACATTAGATTCACATGCAAGTGGAATTGAATTTCTTCCCCATTTCTGGTCCTCAGTGGACTGTTTTGGTGGTTCCCTCCATCCTTCCCCAAATACATTCTGTAGTTCTGCAATCACAGAGGTTCCCCCAAGCCTGCTGACCTCTCTTTCATGCATGGGTGGCACCATTTGGGCTACAGAAAGTTCCACACTCACCTCTAAACTTGGAAAAGGGAGGGAATGATAATATAATATTGTATCTGGAGATGAGCTGCCTATTGTCCAGTGTGTGTATGAAGCAGTGTGGAGGCATCAGGTCTCTAAGGTAAAGGGAGGGCAGAAGAGTAAGAAATAGAAAGTGGCACCTTGAGACAAATGTGGACATTAAGACCTAGTTAATTAAATGGGCTGAGGCCGAGTTCATCAAGTGGAAGAAATTTCATTTATAAGGAAGCTGAAAAAGTCACATCTATTTTGTGATGGCTATTTCTCTCTTCCTAAGGACATGTCAGAGAAAATGAAATTTTGAGGAAGAAAATACTGACTCTGGAACAAGGAACTGATGACACACCGGTTGGAAGAAAAGAGAATGAAGTTTCTTTGAAGGAGGAATTCAATACATCTGAGCTTTATCTCAATGCAACAAGAGGGACTGGCTGCATCATTTAGAGCAGGGGGGGAACAGTGTCCCCCTCCAGATGTTGTTAGGGTTCAGCTCCCGTCAGCCCCAACTAGCATGGTGAATGGTCTGGGATAACAAAAATTTGGAGAGCCACACATTCCTTATTCCTGCTCTAGCAAAAATGCAGAGGGATTCAGGACCAACTCAAGACATTCTGCCTCACAAAACAGCAGCACGGCATGATCCAAGAGGTGTACCCAAGGGATTTGTTACAAAGTCGCTGAGGTGCCTCTTTTGTCTTGTATGTATTTGGCATAATATGTGCGCTCAGCTCCAGCATCCTTGACTGTGACCAGTGCAAGAAACATTGAACATTCTGCATTTAGACCAAAGCCCATGTGATTGTGCATTCATACATGGGTGGGCCATACTCGCAACTGTGTGAGCAAGGCCTACTCATAAACAAATGTGCCTGGACTTTGAGGTTTTCTTCAGAGGCCCTTTTGTAGGTGCCCTCACTAAGTGAGGTTTGACAGATAGCTATGGGGGGGTTGGTGGTGGCATTTTGGCTATGGGATGCACTCCCCATAGATGCTCACTTAGTACCATTTCAGAGCCAGAGTAAGACAATTTCATTTTCCCAAGTTTTGTAATCCGTTTTTAGCTTTAAACTGCTTTCACTCTCTGTGGCCTCTGTTTTATGCCACACTATGCTTTTGTTATGTGTTATTGAATTTAAAATTGTTTTATTTCTTGTTCTGAGCTGCCCTGAGATCTGTGTCATTGGCTGACCTATGAATACTGTTAACGAAGAAATAAATAAAGCAATACACATGTAAGGCTCAGCTCACACAAAAAGGATGCTTGGTATATGCTGAAGTCCAAGGTTTCTTCCTACAGCACACTCCCTGGTCCTGAATGGGGTAACTGTGCCCCTGAAGGACCAGGTGCGCAGCCTGGGAGTCATTTTGGACTCACAGCTGTCCATGGAGGCACAGATTAATTCTGTATCCAGGGCAGCTGTCTACCAGCTCCATCTGGTACGCAGGCTGAGACCCTACCTGCCCGCGGACTGTCTTGCCAGAGTGGTACATGCTCTAGTTATCTCTCGCTTGGACTACTGCAATGCACTCTACGTGGGGCTACCTTTGAAGGTGACCCGGAAACTACAACTAATCCAGAATGCGGCAGCTAGGCTGGTGACTGGGAGCGGCCGCCGAGACCACATAACACCGGTCTTGAAAGACCTACACTGGCTCCCAGTACGTTTCTGAGCACAATTCAAAGTGTTGGTGCTGACCTTTAAAGCCCTAAATGGCTTCGGTCCTGTATACCTGAAGGAGCGTCTCCACCCCCATCGGTCAGCCCGGACACTGAGGTCCAGTGCCGAGGGCCTTCTGGCGGTTCCCTCGCTGCGTGAAGCCAAGTTACAGGGAACCAGGCAGAGGGCCTTCTCGGTAGTGGCGCCCGCCCTGTGGAACGCCCTCCCTTCAGATGTCAAAGAAAACAACAACTACCAGACCTTTAGAAGACATCTGAAGGCAGCCCTGTTTAGGGAGGCTTTTAATGTTTTATAGATTATTGTATTTTAATGCTCTGTTGAAAGCCGCCCAGAGTGGCTGGGGAAACCCAGCCAGATGGGCGGGGTATAAATAATAAATTATTAATTATTATTATTATTATTATTATTATTATTATTATTATTATTATTACTACCATGGTGAAAAGCATAGATAACGAGGCTGTGTGTGAACCAGCCCTGAGTCCCACTCATGCCGGTGCAACTGTATTTTCCAGTTAATATTCTTTAGCACTAGTTTGATGCATAGCTAATACATCTCCAACATTTCACTGAATACAGTAGAGAAGAGTTCTACTGTATCCAATGCACTCTTTCCATTAGAGCAAGGATTTACACTTGCATAGCAAAACTCCCCCTGCAAACCACTTGCAAGTTCCCCTACAGCCTCCCTAAATCTGCCCTGGAAGGTTGGAAGAACCCCCAGAACAAATTTAGGGGGTACGTGGGATAAAATTTCTGTTGCACAAATGTGAATCCTTTTTCTAATTGAACAGGTTACTTAGCCCTTGTTTGGATACAACCCAATTTTGAATTGTGAGTATCAGCTGTGATCTCTGACAACACCTGCCCCTTCTAGTGTTTAATTTCTAAAATCAGAGGCCTAAAATGCCTCCTTGGTAGCACCTACTTCCTGATCCCTGCTGCTTGGGGTCATTCATTGGTAAAAGGAATGCATTCTGTGTATCTCAGAGCCACTGTTTTCTTGAGTACTCATGCACATGGTTCAGGTCTAGGTTCTTGTATTGACTAGATATTTAGGCCTAAGGAGGATCAGCCACACCACCAATTGTGCCCCAATATTCTGGGACAAGGGCTGCTCCACGGTTTGGGAATTGGTGAATGGGTCAAAAACTAATGCCATGGTTTTTCTCCCGTATAGCAATTTTCCCTACCCAGATGCATTTTGTACTTAATATTTTGCTAATCTTTCACTTATGGTGAGGGCCATGCTGTTTACAGTCAACAATCTGGGCCATAAGAGGAGTGAAGATATGGCAGTGTAAGTGGTACATATTATTGGTGCATGTTCAAGAGTACCATGTAGGATTTATGCACTGGAAATAGCATGTTAACTAACCAAGCAGAAAGAGTATGATGTCTGATCACATAGCCATCAGAGTTTCATTTGTCTTCACCAAAGTGCTCCTAGACTATCTGTCCAATCATCACCTGCGACCGACTAATGCAGGAATTAGTCTTTCCCGTAACTTAACAGCTTTGAGACTCTCGGAGGCTCCTTTTAGTGCTTAATAGCAAAGATGGGTTTGGTCTATGAAACCATTTGTCAGCAGAGAATTGGCAAGTTGCAGAAAAGCTGGTAAATGCAAACTCTCTCTTTTCGCTTAGAAAAACATAAATTGATTACTATTATTCTTTTTTTAACAAGTGAATGCCTACTGACAAAGTGAGCTGAAAGCTGTCAGCCTGGGACCAAGAGGTATTCAGTGGAAGTTTTGCTATTCCCTGGGATATATTGCTCTTGTTTTCTAACCATTTACCATCTGCCGTTTGTTAAGATCTATTAATTCCTTTTATAATGGCCTGTCAAGCCCTAAATGCCTTGGGCCCTCAGTACCTACTCTATACACACATGAACTATCATGATCATCCTTAAGATCAGCAGAGTTTCCTTTTAAAAATGCCATGCATGTGCTAAGTTTGAAAGATGGGGCAGGGAGGTGGACAGTGGCCACTACTGTCAGGGTACTTCATAAAATATTGTAGGGGAGAAAATGTTCTTTCCAATGTATGTAGATCATGTGTATGTCTAGTTCATAGGATGTACACCTTATCTGTATGTGTGTGAGTGTGTTTCTATTTTACAGGATATACACAATAGGAAGACAACAGTTTCCCAAGTGTGCATATGGCAAACAAATTATTTCCTAGTAAATCAGGCAGGAATACGATAATTACTTGGGGAAGGTTTATAGCTCAGTGGTAGGACAGAAGGTCCCAGTAACCAATCCCCAGCATCTGCAGATCAAGCATGGAGAGATCCTTGTCCAAAACCCTGGATAGCTGCTGCCAGTCAATGCAAACAATTTTGAGTTAGATAGACTACTGGTCTGGGTCGGTATAAGGAGGCTTCTCCATATGTTCTTATGGTTTACTACCAACTGAATCTCCTTTTCAATCTGATCAATGCAGCTTGAAAGATTCCCCACACACCCGTGCAATTCTATGCAAGCCTGCTCAGAAGGAAGCCCCACCGAGTTCAATGGGACATACTTTCAGGTAACGGTGTATAGGATTACTGCTGCAGATGCACATCATGGACTTTGAAATGATCACTTTGGCTCCAGTCCAGGCACAATACCTTTCTTGCAGACTTCCTTCCACACCCTTTCGGTACTTGCAAACCTCATGGCACGAGGGAATGCTAATTCTTTTTAATCCAATTCTTTCTCTCCCTCCCCCCCGCCCCGCCGGTAATCTTAGCACTTTAAATATACCCTGATGCTATCAGTTAATTTGCCCAATATTTTTCTTTGACAATAAGATGGCTATGTCATTTCTTTTTCATTGAATATTTCAGCATATTCTAAATATTTAATATTTGGAAAAAATTGATGATACCACGAACTTACAGATGGAAAGTGGGTTACAGGTAACAATTACTGTTACAGGGGTGGCCGATATAAATAGAGGAATGCCATAGAGCCAGGCAAAATTCAAGCTTTATTGTTTGTGAATGTGGTTTGGGGTGGCGGTTTCTTGATACCACCTCTACAACAATGTGAGGGGGAGGAGGTGAATATCGGATAGCAGCCATGCTCTCCAATCACCAATCCATGCCGCATGCCCAGCAAATATTACCTGTAACCAATAAATTTGTGGCCTGATTTCACCCATTTCTGGTCAACCCTTTGTTCCACTCCTGGGGGAGGAACGCCATTGTGATGCACAACTTTCAAAGGGGCAATATATTTTGAGTAGGTTAAATATGAGTTTTCCGTTGTCCCCATTTTGCTCTAGGCTGTATTTATCATTTACCAGAAAGCACATATTCATATAAATTGATTGTGCCATGGCTGAGGTCTGTGCCCCACTGTGGTAGTTGACATTAGTTCAAACAGCCTTGTAGACATAGCCTTCAAAGCTGTTTTTGCTATTGCCTTCAAAACCCAGCACTCTCTTAATCTGCTCTTTATTCCACAGAGAAGAGATCTTGTTTCCCCCACCTTTTTGAATAACTACAATCTCTGCGTCTCTGCAGTACTTCACTTGCCCTCAGCTGCACCTTCCCCATTTTTATTTTATCTTTCCTTTATAATAAGGTGAGCAGGAGTGTGCCAAGCTCCTGATACTATCTCATTACTCCGTACATACAGAGTATTAATTTCCTTAGCCTGTTTATATATCATAGAATATTGATTGCCTTATGCATACACCACACCTAATTACTAAAGATTTCCCCATAATCTAGCGATTGACTCTTCCTAAACATTTCCTATAATTTATTTCCTAAAGGGTGTTCTTTCCAGCATTTCTTTGTGGCATCACTGAAAGCAAATTCGTTTGGCGAGAGACATTTCTGTTGCAGAAATTCTCTATGTTCATAGAATCATAGAATTCTAGAGTTGGAAGAGACCCTAGTCCAACCCGCTGCAATGCAAGAATTCTGTCCACAGCTGTTCCTGGGTGGGTTTGAACCACCAAACTTCTGGTTAACAGCCAGGCATACTGACCCATTGCACCACAGGAGTGTTGACGTCAACTGATGGCAGGATCCATGTCCCACAACAACCCTGCAAGCACAGCTGTATACTTAACAACCCCCCCTTAACGCCGAAGCCAGCCATGAATCAGAGGCGGATTGAGTCACACTGGGTGCGGAGCCTAAGGGGTGCCACAGGGGATGCCACAACTATGATTTAGAATGGGGTGGAAGAGGTGGGGGCGCCGAATTTTGGCACTGCACAGGGCGCCACTGAAATTTGAGACCCCAAGGTCTGCCACTGCACAAATGTCCATGTATAAAACTGATAACCCAAGTTTTTGCCCCAGGTGAAGCCTCCAGAGGGGCGCCATTGAGGCTCCCAGGCTGTGTGTATGTGTACGCCAAACTGGGTCTTTGACCTGGGTGAAACAAAGCCTAGTTTTGCCCTTGGATAACAATAAAAAGCTATGCATTTTTGTCTCGCATGGGATAGGTTGCTTATAGTTTGAGCAAGACCCTGTTTAGTTGCTGAAGTTGTCTTAGGGAAACAGCAAAATACAAGTAGGACGGTCCATTATGAACATTTGATTTCCATAGCTCAGATTCTTTATTGCTCCCTTTAGTTTCTTGATATTTCTTTCTGAAGCATGTGTGTGTGTGTGTGTGTGTGTTCATTCATTCCGAGTTCTTATATAGAGAAAAAAAATCTACCTTCCTTTTGGTTGTCAGAAGCATTATATCCTCTCTCTTTGCTTCACCCATATTTTAAAATAATGTGATGTTAAAAAACTTCATATAAGTTGTCTACGGGGGCCCTTGGTGGGTATATCTTCATACAGCATCAGATGGGGAAGGTTTTGTTTCTAAAATACAAAGTTATACAAGGTCAAAGGGGTCACAGACAGAACCTTTCTCTCACTTCCTATAGGGATTATAAAGTCACAAGACCAGATGCCAAAAGTTCAAGCAACAATTTATGATGGAATTCACAGCAAAATGTCTCTACACCTGTCATTTAAGCATGACTGCTAAAACAGTGGCCTGGTGGGAATTGCTACCAAAACGCAGAGTTAGATGTTTTGGCACTAGGTGGGCGCAAAAATTACATTTTTCCACGTAAGTAACCCGAGGCAGTAAAAGGAATGAAGCTGGCATGTGCAATGAGCCTCAGACTGGGGATGCAGCACACGCGCCTGGTCACTTCCACTCATTATATTTTTTAATGTGTAGAGCAAGGATGGGGAACCATTGACCCTGCAGATGTTTTTGGGCTACAGCTCCCAGCATGGCCAATGACCGAGGAAGATGGGAGTTGTTGTCCAGTAACATCTGCAGGGCCAGTGGTTCCCCATCCCTGGTGTAGAAAGCATTAAATGTACACAGAAAATTGCAATGTGTTTTCCCATGTGTTAGCTGAGGGTTGAGATTCTCAGTTTGGATGCAAGGAGGCTAATGCACAGTTCTCAGGGAAGCTCTCTGGATTTTTTTTAAAAAGGCGGTCTGCAGCTCCTTGGTGATGTGCTGATCTTTCCTCTGCCTGTTAGGTGAGGGACCAGGGTTTTGTCTCTAGTGAGAAATGCATTTTGGGGAGGGCATCAGAGCCATGAGCTGTGCATGCACAAGGTCCAAGGTGGAATTCCTGAATCTCTAATAAAAGAGTTATCTTGAGTAGCACAGCTGAGAAAGACTTAAAACTTTGGAGAGCTGCTGCCAATCAGAGCAGAAAGTGTTTGCTAGATGGACCTTTGGCCAGAGAGCATTAAACAGCCACCTATGCATGCACCTACACAGAAGCAGGGGGAGGTTCTAAAGAATCCACGTGAGAAGCCCACTCAGAAGTCTGTATAGCTGTCTGAAAACAGCACAAGCCAGAGTTCCTGGAGTGCTACACAGAGTATTGAAACGGGTATGAGATGGGAAGTCATTGCTTAGTGAAAGTGACTTCCAAGCAACTTTAGGCAAGGTAAAGAGCCACAGGAGTACGGGACCCTAGGGCCTTCTTGAGGTGCATCTTCTGATTTGTCTGTGCAGGGTGCAGGTGGGGTGCACACAAGAAAAGCAATTCCCGCCATGCACTGTTTCCTACTATTAAAACCCTCTATGTGGCTCTATGGTTGGCCACAGTAGTATTTTCTCTGGTCAGATGCACTGTCGGCCAATCATATTCAACACACTTTCCCAGTGATCCACTATCATGCATTGGACGGTTCATAGTAATGGGTCTCTGTGATGAAGGCACAGCAAAACAACAAATAAAAATTCAAACAGCGTAAGAAAGTGAGAGGAACCCAGAGAAAACACCTGCCTCGTCCCGTGCAGTAGAAAGGGTGAATTTAAAGTTTTATTTTAATGTTTTGTCATTGTTATTGTAAGCTGCTCAGAGGAGTTTGTTACTGAGTGGCATATAAACACAGTTGAATTGCTAGCAAGGAGTGTGGTCTGGGGTGAGGGTGTGGCCTGGAGAGATTTCTGAGTGCCAGAGAGAGAGAGGCCTTCAGGTCTGTGGTTCCCCACTACTTTTTTAACTAGAGATGCTAAGGATTAAACCTGGCACCCCCTGCACACAAAGCATACACTCTTCTCACTCAGTTATGTTCCCCCCACCAGCACTTTGGATCCTGATCTGAAAAAAGTCTATAAATAACATAACCAACATTAATATGCTCAACCAGAAGTACAAGCTCTGTTGCTCCTTCTCTCCAAAATTGTGGGAAGACAAGAGTTTTGCGATATGGTAAAATAAATCCTATATAGAAAATAACTGCTTTAAATATAGTTTTGTACCATTATAATTCCTTCTAGTAAAGTAAATTCAGTGTTGAACATAAATGGATCATATATCATCATCATTTAAGCTGATTTTATTAGTTCAGTGTGAAATGTTAATTGCTCACATTACTGACAAAATGATGCTTGCAGAAATTACAAATTCATATTTTACACTTTGCAAATTAACAGGAAATAGAATTTCACCGCGAAAATGAAGCAACGATTAGTTTTAGAAATATGTTGCCCCATCTCTCTCTCTGTCTGTCTGTCTGTCTCTCTCTCTCTCTCTCTCTGTGTGTGTGTGTCCCTCACTCACACACACACAAATATTTTGTACAAATAATTTGAATCATTACTCCTAGAAATCTGGCAGCCTATCTAGGTGAACGATAGGCCAATCCACAGAACACTCAGTTCTTGTCATGCGACCCCTTCAGATCAATGTGTTTTTGTTACAACTTAGAGAACCAGGCTGAAAGAAGCCATCCCTCAATCCTATTTTGAAAAGCCACTTTAAGCCCTTAGGATCCTAATTCCCATTAACTTTTCACATTGGATTTATGTACTTCAAATTGAGCCTTTGATGCTTAAAACATTATTGTAACTGGCAGGACACCGAGGAAGGGGATCCTGGCGAGGGGTAGAGCCACAATTGGCACACACCGGGAAAAGCTGAAAACGGGGAAGAGGAAAGGGAGGCCGGGGGTTTAGGAAGTACTCACAGGACATCAGAGGACGTCAAAGGGGTAGCTGACACTTCACAGGAGCCAGGGGAAGTAGACACGTCACCAAAACCAGAGGTGGTCCTGTCCCTGCGAACACGGTGGTCTCTGAGGCATCAGAAGCAGCAGGAAATGCACTCCAGGAGACCAAGGCAAGCAAGAGAAAATAGCCCACTTTGCTAGTTGACCAGGTGAACATCATTGAGACTCGTTAGGTCTGGGAGGAGGTTTGTGGCCACTCAGCTTGATTAAGCTCAGGGCAGGTGAGGATCACATGCTTCATCAAGTGTTGGAGGAAAGCAAGGCAAAGACTCTGTCTGCTCAACTTTCACTGTAAATGGACCACGGCAAGAGGATGGAGGTGTAAGCTTTGACAGCACTGATAGTGTATTTGGCAACTGCAGAGATTGGTTCACCTAAAATTATAACGTTCCTAGTAAATTATAACCTTCCTAGTACTCTAGGCTGGTTGAAATCCTATGTATCTCTACCTTTCAGTAAGCTTCAATGATTGCAGTCAGACTTCTGAATAAAATACACATAGAATCTTGCTATGAATACACATAGAACCCAGTCCACACATGAAATACAACTACCAACGCTGCATTTTAACTTTTGAATATTTTGCTATAAATGCTGCCATTTCCAAATGGGTGACATGGCAATAATGCTGAAAAGGAATAAAAGAACATAATTTAATCTTGCCGTCATGTTTCCCATTGAACACAGTGGGGCATGCTTACGAGTAAACATGCACAGAGATGCACCATAAAGAGAACCATATGCAAAAATGCAATGGGGTTTGCCCAATTTTGGGACCTGCTGTTCACATGTTAATGCAGCCAGCATGATGTATTTTGACTTGTTCATCAAAATCAGGTGGTGATGCATGCATGATCTTGTTTTATTTACCTATACCATAATAGCTATAAAAACTTTGCACACACCCAGCACCTCTGCATTGCTGTTCTGAGCAGAAGGCACAGAATGTTAGCATGAGGCCTGGAGGCTGATATGTATTCATATGGGAGGTAGGAAAGAAATTGGACCACTATTCGGATTTGATGGTACAGTATTAGGTTGATTGTTAACAATGTCGAAGGTTTTTTGTTATTAATGTTCCTCTGTTAAGTTTCTGATTTTACAAATCTCTTAATTTATGTGAAATTTTAGTGATGAAATTTTTATGATGGTGGTGTTTTATTGCATTCTTCATTTAAAAACTTTTGGTTGTGAGTCACTTTGGGAGGACATTTGGTATTTCAAAGTGGCATGAACATTATTATATTTATCAATAATAATCTATCAGACAAAGTTTAAGTCTGTGTAAATGCTTTTCTCCCCATTATTCTTTGTTGGCCTTACTTCTCATTCATTTTTTTCTTCTGGCTGTTTTGTTACCCTGGATCAGGGGTAATGAATGTGATGCCCTACAGACACTGTTGGACTCCAACTCCCATCATCCCTGACTACTGGCAATGGTGGGTGGAGCTGATGGGAGTTGTAGTCCAACAGCAGCTGACTACCCTGGCTGTACGCTGATGTTGCTAGAGAAATCATTATTATTACAGAAAGTGCCCAACGAACATTCAGTTTCATCCAGGTATTCTGTAACAACGTGATGATATCTGTCTATATACAACTTGCTTGGACGTGCAGGCTTCTTTCTGCCTGTGCCACTGTTCTAACTGTCCCTGCTGTGGCCAAACACATTTTGGCAGTTCCGATATTTTAGTTATCTGCAGGGAATGTCTTTCACAGATCCTCTGCACTCTGACATATAAAGCTTAGTATGAACCTTGGGGCGTCAGCTTCATGATACTGTTTAGCCCTCTCCAGGCAGTAGCTGACTGAATCCTGTACTAATAGGGTGTTCCTTCTATGTTAACGACTCTGTTAATGGTGACCCATTACACTGTAATATGCACCTATCTATCTTACACCTATCACCATAGTATCTAGTATTTCAGGATGTAATATATCAAATGCATTGTAAAATAGAGTGCCACAGCTGGCTGCATACAAACGGAGTAAATTAATTTTCTACTCTTCCAAGGATAATGCCTTTCTTTCTTTCTTTCTTTCTTTCTTTCTTTCTTTCTTTCTTTCTTTCTTTCTTTCTTATGAGGTTTAATATAATCTGGTGTGAAAGTTATCTTGCCACCATGTTGCCTTGTCCAAACCATGCCCATATCTTCTGAATTCTCCAGCCTGGCGTGACATCGCAGTGAGTGCAAAACTTGTCAGGCTCATTCTGAAATTAGGAAACAAGCTGCTCTGGAGGAGGCAACATTTTTCCACTTTGCAGATTTCATACGGCTTTTAACTTTCTCCATAAACATCAGGCACTTCACATACTATCTGTAGCATCAGAGTGGCCTGTTGAGTTTTGGGAGTGGAGTGGGCAGCTTTCCTGGGTGCAATACTTGAAACAGTGAGGTGGCACAGAATGAGTCAGGAAGAAGATTGTCAGGTGCAGGTATGCTAAATGTGAAATCAACACCTGTGATTTTGTTTTCCTCCATCATTTTATCATGCAAACCTCCTGTCATTGTGTTTAAACAAAATTTTGCATGGGATAGCAAAAGATAAGAGGCAAAGATGGACTTCTTATCCCCTGCAATGCCTCTTTCATTGCTAACCTCTATTTAGCATATTGGCAATGCCTGATGTTTAATTATAATAACTAGATCAGAGTTTCTCTAATTTAGGTCTCCAGCTGTTTTTGGACTATAATTCCCATCATCCCTGACCACTAGTCCTGCTAGCTAGGGATGATGGGAGCTGTAGTCCAACAGCTGAAGACCCAAGTTTGGGAAACCTTGAATTATATGCTGAAAGTCAAATTCCATTCAAGTTAGTGTAAAAACAAACAGGCATTGACTTTGGATGGATGGTGAATTTTATCCCTAAACACATGTAAAGTAGGCCAAGGTATAAGTCCTGGCAGTGAAGAAAAAAATGCCTTTGTTTTGCTTGTCCACTGATCTTTGCTATGAACTAGTCACAAAATTTGGCAACCTTTTCTTTCCCTTTTCCCCATACAATCTGATTTTGGCATTACTTTAAATAACCAGTAGTGAAATTCTATGAATGCCTACTCAGAAGTAAGTCCCACTGAGTTCAATGAGGCTTACACCCAGATAAATGATTATAGGGCTGTAGCCTTAGTGTTCCTCTTCATATATAAAAAATCCTACTTATGATTATAATTTTTCAGGCATTTTTTAAAAGTGAGATTATTATTTTTAAGTAGAATGGTATGTTCAACAAATTGCTCATGATTCAGATAAACATTCTGAGAATGCAGCATAATTGGAAATGAACTGCAATGATATCATGGAGCAATACTGGTTAGTACAGCTCTGGTTATTATTAGCATGGTTGCAAATAGTTTTCGGAAGATAATTTGCTTATATAAGGCACTGGCTTGGAGGAGGGAGTGATGTGTGTCTAACATCTAAACTCCTGGCAGCCAAGATTTTGCTTGTATCTTACACCCTGTGCCAGTACTGTGCTGGTACCACAAGCCTTACATCATGATTTTGTCATTCAGTCAGCTTATCTTATAAGACCCCTGCCTCAGAGCCTGATTCTCTGTCGTAGCCAGGGCTGGCCCTACCATTAGGCAGAATGAGGAGACTGCTTCAGGTGGAAGATGCAGTTCCTCCTAAGCCATTCCACTCTGTTGGAGGAAAGAGTTACGTGAACCACACAGTCTGCCCTGACCCCCCCCCCAAAGGAACCTGCTGCCCTCAGGTGTGTTGAAGGACACTATCCTATTGCCAGGAGTGAAGTAAGCTTCAACTTCCAGCCTAGCCAGATTCTGTAGGCTAAATGGGAGACCACTGTCTTGTCCTTGGCCTCAAGCAGTAAAATGTCCTGGTCTGGTCCTGGTCTGAGCAACCCACAATGCTAGAGAAGATGCCACCCTGCTAAGCTCCTCCTTCTTTATCTCACACAGTTGCTTGGGGAGTGTGAACTCAGGCCAACTCAACTGCTTCCAACCCTTCTGAGCTGTGATTGTAGCTCATGGGAACTTGGCCCTGGTCTGCTCAATTATCCATATCCAGTGGTTCTCA